>JAOTOM010000686.1:0-35344 GCA_034440615.1 Ashinkailepas kermadecensis
AGACTCCATCGAGATGGAGTCGTGGTCTTGGAACGAGCAGGGGTTGGCGAGGCGCAAAGAGCTTCCAAAGCGTCATCGAGGGGAATTGTTCGGCGCGGGTCATCAACATTTGCATCAATCGAGGGAGCATGACGGGTCAAGTCCGTGTTTGTGCGATGGTCGTCGGACGTGGTCAGAGGAGGAAATTCCGAGTCTGAGTCCGTTGGCGAGCATGGGTCAGTGCCATTTTTGCGCTTGTCCCCATCGCTGGCAAAACTCGTACCTAATGTAATTTAAATACAGACGAAGGACACACAGAAACTCAGAGAACGGAAATACGACGACGACGAATACCGCGTGGGGTGACGACTGTCACCCCACTAGCAAAACGAAATGAGAAAAGAGCGACGGGTGTCACCCCACGAAAATGAAAAATAGAGAGCTGCAAAACCAGCAGCCAGTCAAGCCAATCGGCAGGTCGGAGTGCACAGCGAGCTTTGGCACAGGTATGTGTGGCTCAAATAGTACTGGCACTCCATGCGCATTTATTGACAGGTGGAAAGAGTTATTTTTTTTAGGCGTGCCGGACCCTAAAGGTCATTTCCACCGCCTTTAAAGTGAGTACGTTACATGCCTGTCTAAGAAAGAGAGTGTTTGCAATCAAGGTGCAGGCAAGTGGATTTTTACGTTAAGGGAATTTTTACGTTATAGTTTGTATGAGGTTTTGGGTGCTGAAGGCGGGGCAGGGTTCGGGAATTTTCCTGATGTCTAAATGGTATTAATGATATTTTACCCCTCTTCAAAGTGATTTGTAGTTTGGGTGGGTGGGAGGCGGGGGGGGTTGAGAGTGGCAAGAAGTTGATTTTGCCAGGGTGCCGGCTTTAGCCTACTCTTATCGAAGAGCACCGAGGGATCTTTACCGTGCGGACAAGGAGGAAATTGTCTACACCTATCACGGCGGCTGCCGCGCATTAGTTGTTAGTAGCGGGTTAATCTAAGCATGCCATGCAGGGTTTTCAGTTGGGTTAGTACGGTGGTTTTTATACTTCCTAAAGCAAGTCGGCTCATCTACGTCCGACGGCACCGCTCGGTAGCCATTTATTTCTAACTGGGAATGAAATTGGCTCATGTACGTCCGACGCCATTTGGGGATGGCTATTTTCGTGTTTCCTGAGTGTTTCGCGGGCATGCATTGCGAGTTGATGTGAGAGTTGGTGATGTGGTGCCTACAGTGCTCCTGCTAGATTTGTGGCATACAGGTATTCTAATAGCATTTGAATGAGTTCTGGGTGTTTGTCACCGAGAAGCGATGGAAACGATATGGTGATACCCTCTCTTTGGCAGAATGCCTTAAGTGGCTGTCTTTGAGAGCGAAAGCTACTACAGTCTAGCATGATGTGGCCTATGCTTAACGTAGTGTTGCAGGTGTCGCAGTGAAGTGTTGTGTATTGGTTATTGATTATCCAAGTCTTAAACAAAGTATCTAATTGAGACTTTGTTAGTTTTGTGCCACCAGTTCTGAGTCTAGTGAGGATGACCTCTTTTTGTCGGTGACATTGATTTGATAAGTTCCATGTGCCTATTGTTGGTTTGATTGCGCGGGTGTGGTTGGATTTGTGTTGTGTCCATGTGTTCTGTTGGTGTTGGCGAATGTGGCGTTGTACGAGGGCTTTGCAATCGTCTACCGAATATTCCACGCTTGGGTAAGTGTTATCGTATAGATAGAGAAGTCATCCAGTAGACGCTTGGAAAGTTTGAGACCTGGTCCAGTGAAGCTGATGCCTACCTTAGCCTCGTGTTTCGACCCATCCGTGAATACTAGGGTTTTGTGGTTATTGTCGTCAGCGTACTTGTGGAAGATGCCAATAATTTCCGCCGATGCGATAGTTGATTTCTTTTCCGAGAGCAAATACTCAACCTTTGGTTGACTGAGGGTCCAGAATGGCCTAATTGGCGGTCGAGCTGCTGTGGTTGGCATTGTGAGGTTAAGATCTGAGAGGGCCGTGTCAATTTGGATGCTATATGGTGGGAGTTTGCGCCCAAATCGGCTCTTGTCGTATCTGTCAGGCGCAAAGCAGTGCTGTGCCGGGTTATTTTTAATGGATTTGATTTTGATGTGGTAGCGCCACAGCTGTTGTGTCCTCCTGAAATGGAGTGTGGGCGTGTTTGAGTCCACTAAGAAGACTGGCCACCGGTGTGGTGCTGAGGACTCCTGTGGCTGCTCTGATGCAGCTGTTTTTGATGGTTTCTAACTTTTGGCTCTGGCTTTCTGAAATAGTGGCAAAGATGATGCTGTTGTATCCTAGGATGGGTCGTATGATTGATGTGTAGAGTCGCAGTAGTTTTTTCCTGTATCCGTCCCAGTATGTGCCTGCAAGTGCACGGAGTATGTTGACGCGCTTCGCGCGTCGCTTCCACTTGCTTGTACCTTGATGAACACCTCATCATTCTGTATGCACAGCAGAATTAGTCGCCATGCTCACTTGCCTCCAACACATCATAGCACAACACATCACCACCCCTACTACAATCTGCACTGACTAACGTTCCTTCGTTGACGCTCTCGTGGCCATACACAACAACACGCACCCCACACTCCACGCCATACATCTCTACCACGACAACCATGCACACCTCCAGCTCATCCTCGTCTGGATGCCCGGACATAGGGGTATCCCGGGGAACGAGAGGGCAGACGGCCTGGCCCGGGCGGCAATCAACCTCCCCGAACGAGGATGCCCCAGTGCCCCACCCCCCCACCCCGGGATGTCCTATCCTTAACTAATGATTGATTTAAAAAGTATATCCAAGCCTGCTGGTCACACAACACCACACACCTACACGCTATCAAACCCACACTCTCCAAATGGCCCTCTTCCCACCAGCACACTCGTTTGAACGAGGTGGTACTAGCGCGACTTCGCCTCGGACACACCAAGTTGACACACAACTTTATTTTTCATCGACCGCTCCGCCCTCCACTTTGTAGCACATGCCGAGTTCGCATTGCTGTCGCCCACATTTTACTTACTTGCCCAGGATATGCTCCTCACCGTCGCGCTGTTCTTCAGTATTTCACCAACACCCATATACAAATCTCGCACCGGGCTCTGCTCGGGGATGAACACCCGACACTCCTCGAGTTACTTTTGCGCTTTTTATATGACACCAAGCTTGACGATCTGACCTGACTCCTTTCTTCTGGCACACGTTACCTGGTTCAAGCTGATTTGATGTGAAGTTGAAAGCTATATGACACGTTACACGCTCCGTTATTTTCGTTATGCACGTCTTCCTTTCCGTCGTCGAATAACACATACATATAGGTTATTTCACACTAGGTAGACAGATACCGATGCAATTTGGCCGAAACGGTCGGTTCTCCTTATAAATTGCGCTTGGTTTTTTAGCATCTTGGTTTTTCCCCTTCTCAGGTTTTTCCAAGCTTTAGCTTAAACATACACCCACACATACAAGGTCGGGCCTGACGCCCACGACTCGCACTGGGCGCCGAGCCTCCGCTTCGTTACAGGTCGCAGGTGGGCAGTGGAGCCTCTCCGCAGGCAATGAAGCTGTCCACCCTCCAAATGTCCTTCTGATTGTTACGTATGCATGTATGTATGTCTCACCTGTATATGCATGTATTGGCCCTTTACGCCACGTTCCTTGTTTGCCGGCGTCTCATCTTTCCTTTCTTGCTTATTTGAAATAACCGGATGCCACATATGCCGGATTAACGTAACCCTTTATTTAACGTAATAATCTCTAGCAGATGGAACTCTGCCTCTGCTAAAGGAAAAAAAGTATGTTGACGCGCTTCGCCCGTCGCTTCGCAATGGAGGTGGTGTTGGTGTTGAAGCTGAGTTTTTCGTCTAAATGTACTCTTAAGGACTTGAAGCTTTTCACCTGCTCGATGGCTTTGCCCAGGGGCGTCGCCACCGGGGAGGGGGGGCAGAGTGGGCAGTCGCCCCCTGCCATGAAACGGGGGGGGGGGGGGACGCCCCCTGGAATGTGAGGAGGCCCCTATCCGGAAATGCACAGGAAAAAAGGTGAGCAAGGAGGCCGACGGGACAGAAGATCTTGCTGTCAATTAGGTCCCAAGACTGGCAACGAGGCCCCGAGGAAATATAATCAGATCCTCATAAGAGACGAAGGACAAATATTGGGAGGAGGCCCCCAGGACGAAAAGGATGCTACCGAGACGAGCAAGAAGTCACCCAGGTTAGACGAGAATGTTTCCGATGGGTGGCAGGATATTCTTAAATTGAAAACGAGGCCCCCCAAGATGGAAGAGGAGGTCCCTACAATATAAAATTATGACATATGATAGGAGAGATTTCTCCGGACACAAGAGAGGGCCCAAGGATGGGTAAGAAGGTCTCCGCAGGAATGAGAGAAGGTCGCTGAGACCAGCCAGGTGAGGCCCATATTTTGGAAGAGGATGACTCTAGGAGAGAAGACTTAGGACTAGGACGCAAAAGCACCCTGCTAAAAGGATAATGAGGCTCAAACACAGATGAGGAGGCCTCCAAGACGTGAGAGAAGGCCCCTAATTTGAAAAAGGAGTTACTTAGGAGAGAGGCCCCAGAAATCAAGAGAGTGCCAAAAATTGTTACGGAGGCCCCAAGTAGTGCAAAGGAGGCCCCAGCACGGGAAGGGAGGCCCCAGAAAATGAGAGGAGGCCGTAAGACGGAACACAAAGCCAGTGGATATTAGATGAGGTTTCGGAGACCCAAAAGCAGACCCCAGAACGGGTAAGTTTCCACCAAGATAGAAAAGGATGATCTAGAGACGTGGCAGGAGGCACCTAATTCAGAAGAGGACGACACAAGATTGAAAATGAGACCTCATGATGAACGAGGAGGCCCCTTAAATAGGAGAGAAAGACCATTGGATAAGAGAGATGGCTCTCAGGCGGAAAAGAATGCTCCAAGACTGGCAAGAACGTCCCCAGGAAATGACAAGGCCACTGAGATAGGAAAGGTTGTCTAATTTGGAAGAGGAGGCACCTGAGAGAGAAGAGGAGTCCGCCAGGAGATAAGAGGCCACCCTTAAGATGGGCAAAGATCGAATCAACACTCAGAGCAGGAGGCCCCCAAGACGTGAGAGGAGGCCCATGATCTGGAAAAGGAGGTATCTAGAAGAGAAAAGAAGGCCCTTGCAGTATCCACAAGAAGCCCCGAAAAACGGGTTATGAGGCCACTAGGACTGAATGAAGTCCCGAAGACCGGTAAGGAGGCCCCCAGGCTAGAGAATGAGGAAGGCAGTGGGATAGGGGATGGGGATCCGGAGACGCAGGAAGTCCCCAATATGGGTAAGACTCCCCCAGGATAGAAGATAGGGCTGCGGAGACGAAACAGGAGGCACCAAATTCGGAAGAGAAGGCCACAAGATTGGAAAGGAAGCCCGATGATGGAAGAGGAGGCCTCTGGTATAGGAGAGGAAGGCTATAAGATAAGAGAGATGGCTCCCGAGCGCGGGAGGAGGCTCCAAGATGGGTAAGAAGGTCTCCAGGACATGAGAAGGCCACTGAGATAAGAAAGGATGCTCCTAACTTGGACAATGAGGTCCCTGGGAGAGAAGAGGAGTCAATCAGGACATAAAAGGCCACCCGAAGATGGGAAGGAGGATCAAAACACAGAGGAGGAGGCCCCCAAGATGTGAGAGGTGGCCTCTAATTTCGAAAAGAATGCCTCTAGAAGAAAATAGGATGCCCCCGCCGGACCCGAGAAGAGTTCCTCAAGACTGGCTAGGATGTCCCCAGGACCGAATGAGGCCCCGAAGACCGGAAGAAGGCACCAGGAAATGAGAGGAGGCCCTTAATATGGGAGTGGTAGAAGGTATGCAAGGAGGTGAGGTTCCCAAAATTGAAGACCCCCCTCCCCTCAAGACGGGCAAGGCGTCGCCAGGATAAAGGAGGAGGCCCACGAGGCGTGGCAAGAGGAACTAATTTGGCAGAGAAGGCCCCTGGAATATGAGAGGATGCCCCAGGCCATGGTAAAGGTGTCACAGGATGTGAGAACAGGCCCTCTCAGAAGGGAGAGGAGGACCATGGAACATGGAGGAGGGTGGACACACGAGACATCCAAAGCCGGAACGGAGGCTCCAGGAAATGAATCGAGGCCTCCTAAGATGCGAGAGGAGGCCCATAATTTGCAAGAGAAATTCCTAAGAAATAACAGGAGACCCCGTACGCAAGAGGATTCCCTAAGATGGGCAAGTGTACAGTCAGGATGGAGGAGGCCGACAAGACGTGAGAGTAGGCACCTGATTTGGGAGAAGAGATATATAGGAGAGAAAAGAAGGCCTAGGATGCACGGGAAGTCTCCCAAGATGGGTAAGGAAGCTTTCAGGATAAAGGGAGAGGCCCCCAAAACAAGAAATGAGGCCCCGATAAAGTAAAGATCAGGTTCCTAGGGGCGGGGCACAGAGATGGCGAGGAGGCCCCAGGATATTGGAGAAGGCCCCCAAGACGAAAAGAATACCGCCGAGACTGATAAGGAGCCACCAGGTTTGATGAGGATCAAGCTCCAGTGCCGTGACAGAATGCCCCTAAGTTGGAAGAGGATACCACTAGGGGAGAAGAGCAGTCCACCAGAATGCAAGATAACACCCCTAAGTGAGGAAAAGAGACTGCAAACACAGGAGGCCCCCAAAATGTGAGAGGAAGAACCTATTTTGGGAAAGGAAGCTCCAGGACGCAAGAGGTACACTCGCCTTCGGTTTAATGTGCTGGCTCACTATGAACGTAGGCTGTGACGCTCCACACCAAATATTACTGGTAGGCTGCGGCGTTTCACAGTTATGCGTTGCGTGACAGTCTACCAGCTTCGCCACCGGTCAGCGTCCGAGCCATAGGAATTCGAGTATGTGGTCGTCACGCGACCATTTGCCCTGCAGCCATGCAGTGGTAAACACGGGTCTTCGCTGTTCCCGCCTTGCATTCCTCTGTCGGCGAAACAACATTGGCAGTTCAACGAGCAAGCTACTGGACTTCTGTCGACAAGCAACAATTGATAGTTGCGGATTTCTGACTCCAGCAACACAGAATGGGCGGGAAAGGTTGGAAAAAAAACTCTGTTGCAAAGATGTAGCGAAAGGAGATGGGATGTTTATGATGTCAATAAAGTCCCCAAAATACTAACAGAATGTCCAACATTTATACGTTTTAGAAATGTAGTTCGAACTCTTGCTGGGGTGGCTTTATGGACCAGGATCCAATTGCTAAAAAGAGCTGGTTGCGTGAACCCTGGCCATGATTCCATGAATTGCAGTTTTACAGTCTAAATTTGGCAAAGCGCTTCGCGTGCCGTCAATACACCTCAACGGCGACCCCGGCAGCTCGCTCTCGACCTTATCGTGCTAATTGCCAACTGACCCTCCTAGCCGGGGACTGCAAGCGAGCGCGCGAAGCGACTCGAACACAGCATTGCCAGGGCAGCGGAGACGGGTGCAGGACAGCGCTCTAGCCAACTAAGCTACCGAAGCGGGATGTCCCAGGGAGGTACTTGCTTGCTTAATTCAGATTCATTGACAAGTCAATTAGTTACTTGATTAAATTGCATCTGCTTCATTGCGAATCACATGTTTTAGGGCGTAAGGAATATGTTGCATGATATCATATTATGTATTGCATATGTTGTGCACTGTACTACAAGCGACATATTCAGAATTCCATGGGGATAAAATATGTCTTCACGCGGATACCATTCGACTATTTTACCATAAAAATATTTTAATTTATATTGCTTCAGAACGACATGTAACCGAAGGATCTGTCATTCTTGGTGTGAAGCCACCGTTAATTATTTGAAGACTGAGCAGGATTTAATACCATAGTCTATGTTAAATTGCAGCATCAGGAGCATCAATAACGCCCCATTGGGTCAGTGAAATACGCTTTCCAGCACAGCATTTCCAGCTTTTGAAAAATGTCCGGACCAAGGACCAACTAATTTGCACCAACCTGATTGTTTACCAGATTAAATGGGTTCAACGGTGTGGTGTGTGTGTGGTGTGTGGATGTGGTGATGTGTGGATGTGTGTGTGTGTGTGTGTGTGTGTGTGTGTGTGTGTGTGTGTGTGTGTGTGTGTGTGTGTGTGTGTGTGTGTGTGTGTGTGTGTGTATTTAACCACCTTCTATGCTTTTGTTTCCTACCCGGTTTCGTCTCTTGGTAAAATGCACGTGTTGGCGCCGGTGCACTGCATCACAACACTGCAGTGGCTTTTATATCCTGCACGAACATCAATTACTTGGAAAAGGTCACCACATTGCACTCATCAATGCATTGAGTCACAGTTCACATCGAACAACCAACGAAGAACAGTCCTGTTCTTCGTTGGTTCGTTGAATGAAAATTTACACATTGATGAAGGGAGGCCTCCAATTAGCTCGATGTTATACGAGTAGAAACAAAATTGGTTAACATGCACGGAAATAGCGAACGATATTTTCTGCATGTAATAGTATATCAATAAACATAGAATGAACGTTATACTCGTATGTGGTATTGCATGTAAGATTCCAATGTTGGTTGATAAATGTGCAACGATTCGATGATGCACCTTTCTCAAAAAGAACGAACCAATGAAAGTAGATGTTCAGTTCGTAAACCTGAATCAGCGGAATGCTAGGATTGTGGCCTGACTGTCTACTTTGATGTTTGATTTCCCTTCAGAAAGGTGCCACACCGAAGCGTTGGGTATTTATAAAGTAACATTTGGAGATAAAATGAAACACTACATATAACAACCATTCTATACGGATCCAAATTGTCTAACTACTGAACAATACTACAATAGGGTGACGACGGATTCATGGACCACTACCGAAGCACGGCGGGATTTTCCGAATATGGAAACCGACACCGTTGAGAAAGTCAACCATTGTTCTAAGCCATCCGAGTATAGTGAGAGCGGCTAAAGACTATGAAGTATTCTGCTGAAAGGTAAGTGACGTGACAAAGAGGCATACCGACCAGAAAAACGCCATGATGTTTCATAATGGGCAGTTTTCAATCACACACTGTTTTTTTTGTTCCACTCCAATAGAAACTCAGGCAGCCCTCCATGCCAGCTTTATATACCACTAAACGGTGCTCGGAAAAGAATTGTGATGTCAAGTTCTAAAAAAGAACACTTCGCACGAGACAGAAGGTCGAGTCCAAAACAGGTTTTAGAACGGGACGATAAAATTAAATCTACAGCACAAGTTTAGTAAGATATTTCTCATACTATGAGATGCTTAACTTCAATGAATGGCTACATAGGCAACCTACCACTACACTGTTTAGGCTCTTAATTACAAAAGCCATGGAACATACAAATAGCATGCAAGAATGAATGACATATTGCGAAATGTATTTAAAAACGTAATATATGTAAAACGACCTAATGGATGATGCCGAGCGAGAGCGCAGAATAACAATTTTCCACACTGTATTCTGCATTCTACAAACAGGCCACGTAACACGCAATTATATTTTGACGGTATGAGAAAGGAATTTTTGTGCATTTCATTATCCAGCCAATGTAGCTGACGGATAATAGTCCGCCCGATACATACCCTTTGTTGTCAATACCGTCTTTGAGCTGGCGTAATTCTAGGGCCTCGGTCTGACCTGCTGCGTGAAAACATTCGAAGACGCAGCGAGTTAGCTTTCTATCCTGATAGTTGCGGCGTGCGGTAAAATAATTGTATCACAAGAAGTACACAAAATCAGCTAAGCCGTATGTGGTTTACAGTACCATGAATTATTTATATATCATGTTTATACCAATCGCCTCCTGCTCGTGATTAATATAAAATGCTCCACTCACGATCGGTATATTAGTTGTCTCCCATGCCGGCTTTCATGTGAGTTGTAATTTCTAATTTAACCGTCCGTGCAGTTGTGCGGGATGAATAGCAAATGGACTGGCTCTACATGTCAGCACTTAGGCACTGTATAATACTAGATGCACACCAACCACCCATAATGTTGGAGTGTTCAAAATCGATCCAAGCCAATATGCTCCCGATCGGATTTGAACTGAGTTAACCCAAAATTGGATGATCCTAACCTAGCCTAACCCATCCTAGGTAGGCCTAACTTAACCTAGCCTAACCTATCATAGCATAACCTAACCTAACCTAACCAAACCTAAACAAACCTAACCAAACCTAACCTAACCTAGCCTAACCTACCTCAGCCCAACTTGACCTGACCTGACCTGACACAAGGAGACTTTATTGAACCTGACCTATCCTGCCCTTTCACAGCATATTTTCCATACGCGCATTAATATAGCTACAATTTTCCTGTATGAACCACAAGTTACATTCACGTATAGAATCTTTCCCACAAAAGCTTGGCTAGTGTGACAGCACGTGCGACCGTAAAATTAGCACCCGATGAAGTTGGCTCCAGCCAGGGGGGGGAGTGCGCTCCAGCATTTTAGTCCAATAAAAAAAGGGAGACGCTTGAGCCGACCAATCAGCGTTTGACGACCTCCGTCGGTCTAAACAAACACATTTTGTCTTTAGTGCGGCGAAACCGGTGATATCCACACAAATGCCAATTTGTTTCCCTTATCAGCGGTGACATTGTGATAAAGTAGTATTAAAGATCAAGATTAAAGTAGCAAGAATGCCTTTGTAGAAAATTAGCACGAAAAAATGGAATAATATATGGATAATACCTTTCACAAGTTTTGTCCTACGGCCTTTGCTATTGCCACGATCGGCGGAGGTCGTCAAACGCTGATTGGTCGGCTCAAGTTTATAGAATTGATGGTCCTCTCAAGCGTCTCCCTTTTTGGGAAGCGGAGCGTTCTACCTGGTGTTCTATAGCCTTGGCTCCAGCAAACCCATCGATCCATCCATGCAATATGCAGGCTGAGAATGTCGAACATGATGTTTGGTGGTGTTTCAGGGCAGCCTTGATTATAGGAAAAGTAGTTTCGATGGGGAAAATCTAAGGGTATCGTGGGAAGCACAGCAGTTGGGACCAGGCGTCCATACCACTTTGATACAAAATAGTGCATGACAGAGATTCTGATAGGGTGCGAAGCAGGGCCTGTATTAATTAGCTAAACTCACCTGGCTTAACATAACTCAATGTAACGTGACCTAACCTAACATAATCTAACCCAACATAACATGACCTAACCTTTAGCAATCCACATTTGGTCTGACCTCTGCCCTTTCCTACCTTCATTTACATACTCCCTATTGCACAGCTGCAATTCCCGGTATGCAGCGTAAGTTACTTTCCCCTAGCAAATCCTTCTCACGGTAGCTTGGCTGGCGTGGCAGCACGAGCGACTGCTCGTTAAAGTATTCATAGATTACACATAGACCGCGTGGGATACCCCCCCCCCGCCAAGCTGATCTGAACCGAGATAACATGAGATAAACTAATCTGCATTATCCTAGCCTGATCCAACCCAGCCTACCCCAACCCAACCTAACCGAATGCCACCACACCTAACCTAGCCTATCATGACCTGATCCGACATGACCTGACCCAAGCAGACGTCATTTGATCTGATTTGCCTTGCCCTTTTCCAATTTCCTTTCCATATTCCTTATAACACAGCTGTATATCTCTCCATGCACCATAAGATATATTCATCTATATAGAATCCTTGCCACGGTAGCTTGGCTGGTGTGGAAGCACGTGCGACCTGCATAATTTTCGACCGATGAAGTTGGTTCCAGGAAACTCACCGATCCATCGATACAATGAGCCAGCTGAGAAGTCCGAAAATGACGTTTGGTAATGCTTCAGGGCAGTCTTGATTGTAGGACAATTATTTGAGATGGGGAAAATCTAAACGTATCGCAGGAATCACAACAGTTGGGGCTATGCGTGCATACTACTTTTCATCCAAAATGAGTCCTGGCAGGGGCATGGATAGGGTGGGAAGCAGAACCCGTTTTTCGGGTCACGACACTTGTCACTCTCGTCGCGATGGCTGACACCTGGCTCATGGCAGGTGTAGATAGTGAATGGGAAAACTGTGGCCGGTGCATGGACCTGGGTAATGCAAGTAACGGCGTACCGTCACTTTCATCCGTTTTCCAGCACCAGACCCAATCGTGAAAAACGATGAAAACGGACACCTTTTCTTTACACCCCTCCTCCGGGTGCACGTGTCACCTGCGGCAAAAATGTTTGCACTGCCACGCTTGGAGATTGTCTCGGCTACACCGTGGTGTCGGTTTGGTGTCGATCGGCCCAATTGTTTGCGAGCTATGCCGGTTGAAACCGAGCCGATTCGGCGCACGAAAATTGATCATATTCCGACTTAAAAATCCCCGTTTTACATGCTAAACCAATTGACGACGCAGGATTTCGGCGCAACCCGTTCTCCCATCACATCGGTGTCGCTCACGTGCAGCACACAGACTCGATCGCACCGAAATTGTGCCCAAAGGGTAGCCAATACACGTGGGCTTTCACGTGGTGTGACACATTCCTCATTTCCTGCGATGTGAGCCGAGCCGGGCGCCAATATGAAGGCGGTGGCGTTTTTCGTCGGGATAAGTCTCAGCCCCATGTTAAACAGGAGTGGAGGCGTCGCTCGAATCGGAGCGCATAGCACGCGCTACGCTTCGCCCACCCCTACAAATTGTACATTGCCGGATAGCCCATGTGACGGGGCTACCTGTCCACCAAATTTGATGGCTCTAGTACGCGCCGCTCTCAGCTCGTAGGTGCCCAACTCAAAACAGATGCACGCGCCTGGCGGTCGCACGGTACGGCGCACCAGGCCGCCGACCACAAAAGCACGCAGTTCCCTGTGGGGCGCGTGTTTGCACAAAGTTTCACATTCGTGCGACCTGTGGTATATGCTGTGGCCCTGGCTAACTGATTTCGACATGACCCCAGTTGACGGCACGTGGCACGTGCGCACGTGACACGCGCAACCCGAAACCACCGCCATAATCTTTCCCCCGTACCGGCGAATCACGTGTGAAAATTTGAGCGAAATCCGCTCGGCCGTTTTCGCACAGCATGCGTTGAAGCGGCACATACAGACAGACAGACAGACAGACACACACACACACACACACACACACAGACAAACATTTCGCGACAACTTTGGAAAACCGACCGCCATGTATAAATCTCCGATAAAGACTTATCGTGACTGACGTCACTCTAAGTCTTAATCTACGATTTTGAACTAGATGCACACCAACCCCACTACCATGTTGGTGTGTTCAAAATCGTAAAAGTACCTCAATGCATAGCTAACGCATACACACTGGAGATTACAGCCACCCCATGTCTCCTACCCGATCAAATTTTAATGGAAGTAGCCAAAAATTAGATACCATTCACTAACCTAATTCACCCTTACCTGACCAAACGTATCCTAGCCTATCATAACCTAACCTAGCCAAACGTAATCTGACCTAACATAACTTAACCTGACATAACTTAACCGAACCTAACCTATCCTATCCTTAACCTAACATGACCTGACCTAAGCAAACATCATTTGATCTGACCTTCCCTGCTCCTCGCCTACCTTCATTTCCATACTTCCTATAGCACAGCTGCAATTCCTCGGTATGCAGAGTAAGTTACATTCACCTAGCCAATTCTTCTCACGGTAGCTTGGCTGGCGTGGCAGCACGAGCGATTGATCGTAAAAGTATGCATAGCTTATGTATAGATCGTGTAGGATACCCCCCACCCCAAGTTGCTCTGAACCGATGTAACACGAAATTAACTAATCTGCATTAACCTAGCCTAACCCAACCCAACATAACCTAACCCAATACAACAAAACCTAACCTAGCCTAACAGGACCTGACCTGACATGACCTGACCTATTCAGACTTCATTTGATCTGATTTGCCCTGCCCTTTTCCAATTTCATTTCTATATTCCTTATAACACAGCTGTATATCTCTCCATACACCAGAAGATATATTCACCAATGTAGAATCCTTCCCATGGTGGCTTGGCTGGCGTGGTAGCACGTGCGACCTGTATAATTTTCAACCGATGAAGTTGGTTCCAGCAAACCCACCGATCCATCGATGCAATGAGCCGGTTGAGAGGCCCGAAAATGATGTTTGGTAATGCTTCAGGGCAGCCTTGATTGTAGGAAATGTAGTTTCGATGGGGAAAATCTAAAGGTATCGTGGCAATCACAACAGTTGGCGCTATGCGCGCGTACCACATTTTATTCAAAATGTGACCTGACCAAGACGCTGATGGGGTGGAAAGCAGAGCCTGTTTTACGGGTCACGACACTTGTCACTCTCGTCGCGATGGCTGACCCCTGGCACACGGCAGGTGTCGATAGTCAATGGGAAAACTGTAGCCGGTACATGGACCTGGGTAATGCAAGCAACGGTGTACCGTCACTTTCATCCGTTTTCCAGCACCAGACCCAATCGTGAAAAACGATGAAAACGGACACCTTTTCTTTACACCCCTCCTCCGGGTGCACGTGCCACCTGCGGCAAAAATGTTTGCACTGCCACGCTTCGAGATTGTCTCGGCTACACCGTGGTGTCGGTTTGGTGTCGATCGGCCCATTTGTTTGCGAGCTATGCCGGTTGAAACCGAGCCGATTCGGCGCACGAAAATTGATCATATTCCGGACGTAAAAATCCACGTTTTACACGTTAAACCAATTGACAACAGAGGATTTCGGTGCAACCTGTTCTCCCATCACATCGGTGTCGCTCACGTGCAGCACACTGACTCGATCGCACCGAAATTGTGCCCAAAGGGTAGCCAACACTGTGGGCTTTCACGTGGTGTGACACATGCCTCGTTCACCACGATGTGAGCCGAGCCGGGCGCCAATATGAAGGCGGTGGCGTTTTTCGTCGGGATAAGTCTCAGCCCCATGTTAAACAGGAGTGGAGGCGTCGCTCGAATCGGAGCGCATAGCACGCGCTACGCGTCGCCCACCCCTACACATTGTACATTGCCGGATAGCCCATGTGACGGGGTACCTGTCCACCAAATTTGATGGCTCTAGTACGCGCCGCTCTGAGCTCGTAGGTGCCCAACTCAAAACAGATGCACGCGCCTGGCGGTCGCACGGTACGGCGCACCAGACCGCCGACCACAAAAGCACGCAGTTCCCTGTGGGGCGCGTGTTTGCACAAAGTTTCACATTCGTGCGACCTGTGGTATATGCTGTGGCCCTGGCTAACTGATTTCGACATGACCCCAGTTGACGGCACGTGGCACGTGCGCACGTGACACGCGCAACCCGAAACCACCGCCATAATCTTTCCCCCGTACCGGCGAATCACGTGTGAAAATTTGAGCGAAATCCGCTCGGCCGTTTTCGCACAGCATGCGTTGAAGCGGCACATACAGACAGACAGACAGACAGACACACACACACACAGACAAACATTTCGCGACAACTTTGGAAAACCGACCGCCATGTATTAAATCTCCGATAAAGATTTATCGTGACTGACGTCACTCTAAGTCTTAATCTACGATTTTGAACTAGATGCACACCAACCCCACTACCATGTTGGTGTGTTCAAAATCGTAAAAGTACCTCAATGCATAGCTAACGCATACACAGTGGCGATTACACCCACCCCCATGTCCCCTACCCGAACAGATTTTAATGGAAGTAGCCAAAAATTGACTACCATGCACTAACCTTAACCCAACCTAACCAACCCTTACCTGACCAAACGTATCCTAGCCTATCATAACCCAACCTAGCCAAACGTAATCTGACCTAACATAACTTAACCTGACATAACTTAACCAAACCTAACCTATCCTATCCTTAACCTAACATGACCTGACCTAAGCAAACATCATTTGATCTGACCTTCCCTGCTCCCGCCTACCTTCATTTCCATACTTCCTATAGCACAGCTGCAATTCCTCGTATGCAGAGTAAGTTACATTCACCTAGCCAATTATTCTCACGGTAGCTTGGCTGGCGTGGCAGCACGAGCGATTGATCGTAAAAGTATGCATAGCTTATGTATAGATCGTGTAGGATACCCCCACCCCAAGTTGCTCCGAACAGATGCAACACGAAATTAACTAATCTGCATTAACCTAGCCTAACCCAACCCAACATAACCTGACCCAATACAACCAAACCTAACCTAGCCTAACAGGACCCGACCTGACATGACCTGACCTATTCAGACTTCATTTGATCTGATTTGCCCTGCCCTTTTCCAATTTCATTTCTATGTTCCTTATAACACAGCTGTATATCTCTCCATACACCAGAAGATATATTCACCAATGTAGAATCCATCCCATGGTGGCTTGGCTGGCGTGGTAGCACGTGCGACCTGCATAATTTTCGACCGATGAAGTTGGTTCCAGCAAACCCACCGATCCATCGATGCAATGAGCCGGTTGAGAGGCCCGAAAATGATGTTTGGCAATGCTTCAGGGCAGCCTTGATTGCAGGAAATGTAGTTTCGATGGGGAAAATCTAAAGGTATCGTGGCAATCACAACAGTTGGCACTATGCGTGCATACCACGTTTAATCCAAAATGTTGTCTAACCGAGACGCTGATGGGGTGGAAAGCAGAGCCTGTTTTACCGGTCACGACACTTGTCACTCTCGTCGCGATGGCTGACACCTGGCACACGGCAGGTGTCGATAGTCAATGGGGAAACTGTAGCCGGTACCTGGACCTGGATAATGCAAGCAACGGTGTACCGTCACTTTCATCCGTTTTCCAGCACCAGACCCAATCGTGAAAAACGATGAAAACGGACACCTTTTCTTTACACCCCTCCTCCGGGAGCACGTAACACCTGCGGCAAAAATGTGTGCACTGCCACGCTTGGAGATTGTCTCGGCTACACCGCGGTGTCGGTTTGGTGCCGATCGGCCCATTTGTTTGCGAGCTATGCCGGTTGAAACCGAGCCGATTCGGCGCACGAAAATTGATCATATTCGGACGTAAAAATCCACGTTTTACACGTTAAACCAATTGACAACAGAAGATTTCGGTGCAACCTGTTCTCCCATCACATCGGTGTCGCTCACGTGCAGCACACTGACTCGATCGCACCGAAATTGTACCCAAAGGGTAGCCAACACTGTGGGCTTTCACGTGGTGTGACACATGCCTCGTTCACCACGATGTGAGCCGAGCCGGGCGCCAATATGAAGGCGGTGGCGTTTTTCGTCGGGATAAGTCTCAGCCCCATGTTAAACAGGAGTGGAGGCGTCGCTCGAATCGGAGCGCATAGCACGCGCTACGCGTCGCCCACCCCTACAAATTGTACATTGCCGGATAGCCCATGTGACGGGGTACCTGTCCACCAAATTTGATGGTTCTAGTACGCGCCGCTCTCGAGCTCGTAGGTGCCCAACTCAAAACAGATGCACGCGCCCGGCGGTCGCACGGTACGGCGCACCCGGCCGCCGACCACAAAAGCACGCAGTTCCCTGTGGGGCGCGTGTTTGCACAAAGTTTCACATTCGTGCGACCTGTGGTATATGCTGTGGCCCTGGCTAACTGATTTCGACATGACCCCAGTTGACGGCACGTGGCACGTGCGCACGTGACACGCGCAACCCGAAACCACCGCCATAATCTTTCCCCCGTACCGGCGAATCACGTGTGAAAATTTGAGCGAAATCCGCTCGGCCGTTTACGCACAGCATGCGTTGAAGCGGCACATACAGACAGACAGACAGACAGACACACACACACACAGACAAACATTTCGCGACAACTTTGGAAAACCGACCGCCATGTATAAATCTCCGATAAAGACTTATCGTGACTGACGTCACTCTAAGTCTTAATCTACGATTTTGAACTAGATGCACACCAACCCCACTGCCATGTTGGTGTGTTCAAAATCGTTTCAAGCCATTACGCTCTCTATCCGGTTTGAATTGAGTTCACCCAAAATTGGCAAATGTGCACTACCTAACCTGGCCTAGCCTAGCTTAGCCTAACCTAGCCTAACCCAACCTAACCTAGCTAAACCTAACCTAACCTAACCTAACCTAGCAAGACTTAACATGACCGAACCCGACATGTAAAAACATGAAAGAACAACATGAAAGAAACACCATGTAACCATCATAGCAAACTCCACATTGCGATTAGTGCTAAATGACCAGTGTGACTATCGATTTGAGAAAACCTCAAATAGGATTGCTTGTACTATTTAAATTTATCAAAGAGTGCAGTCACCACCAATACTAGAGAATACTTAGAAGAACCGCAATAATATTATGACCTCTAATTATAAATGTTTGGCAACTCTACACCTGCCTAGGTTAGCATGTCGTATTCCACATTTATGCAGCATTGCTGGCGTTTTTTTCTTCAAGGGTTTGACTTTCAAATTTGGGGGGCTGGCTGCCATGTTGCGGGGCTGAGCTGCATGTTGGGTATTGGGTTGGGTACCTATGCATGGGGCATGTGCTATATTTTTTCGCCTTGCCCGACTTAATATGAGCAAAACACTATTTGTAGTAATAATCACTTATTCTATCCTATACGATGGGTCTGTTGAGAATACGCTCATCAAGATTTGTTAGTTCATGCAATGTTTTATCCATTGCATGGTTTGTTGATTTCCTACATACGACGTGCACTGGGGTACATGATGTTCCATCTCTCAGCATGACAGGTGTTCTGTCATCCCAGGCAGCGGCGACGTGGAGCCGGATGGACGGATGGTTGGGTGCACCGAGGATTGCAAGGATAAGAAAGCATTCCGAAGTGCATGCAACCTCCTCACTGCCCGCCCTAGACGCAGAACGAATTATTTATGAACAATGTACTCAGAAAATGTGCCAAGAGCCGGCAAGTGAAATTTTCAACATACAAGTCTGCGTCGAAAGCCCGTTGCATAACGGATAATTGGTATCATAACACATAATGCACTCCACATACCGTGTAGAGTGTGTATGTGCACACTCCATCCACACATACACATCCATATGCACGCACACATGCACACATACCCACACGGCACACACACATGCACACACCTGTACATCTAAGCACACACACACACACACATGCACACACCTATACATCTAAGCACGCACGCACGCACACACACACACACACATATATATATATATATACACGCACGCACGCACGCACACACACACACACACACACACACACACACACACGCACGCACGCACGCACGCACACACACACACACACACACACACACGCATGCACACACACACACACACACAAACACACACACACACATACGCATGCACACGCACACACACTAGCCAAATTCAAGTGGCTAGTCTATGGCTAACCATCTCCCTCTGTTGCACCTGCTCTGCAGGTTGTCGCAACAGGCCACTCTAGCCACATATGGTGGGTAGCGGAGGAGTGGAAGCCGCGTCAGTTCCTCCGCTGTTCCACACAATTTTCGTGTCAACAGCAGGCGACAAATCACATCTAAGTGATTGCCAGAACTGCGCCGACTCCTTCCATATAGGAGGGCTAACCACATAGGGTGGATAGCAGGAGCCAATACATAATCAGTTCCCTCTGTTGATCCACCACTGTGTGAACCTCAACAGGCAGCCAGCCACTCTCCATTGGTAGGCGGAACTGTGGCTAACCATCTCCCTCTGTTGCACCTGCTGTGCAGGTCGTCGCAACAGGCCACTCTAGCCACATATCGTGGGTAGCGGAGGAGTGGAAGCCGCGTCAGTTCCTCCGCTGTTCCACACAATTTTCGTGTCAACAGCAGGCGACAAATCACAAATAAGTGATTGCCAGAACTGCGCCGACTCCCTCCATATAGGGGGCTAAACACATAAAGTGGGTAGCAGGAGCCGAATACCTAATCAGTTCCCTCTGTTGATCCATCACGTGTGAACCTTAACAGGTAGCCTACCACATTCCAGTGGTTGGCGGAACTGTGGCTAACCATCTCCCTCTGTTGCACCTGCTCTGCAGGTTGTCTCAACAGGCCACTCTAGCCACATTTGGTGGGTAGCGGAGGAGTGGAAGCCGCGTCAGTTCCTCCGCTGTTCCACACAATTTTCGTGTCAACAGCAGGCGACAAATCACATCTAAGTGATTGCCAGAACTGCGCCGACTCCCTCCATATAGGGGCTAACCACATAGGGTGGATAGCAGGAGCCGAACATCCAACCAAAAGCACGCATGCATGGAGCAATATATGCTTCTGCTACAGAGACATGCGCAAAAGTCGAGCATCAGCCTGTTTTCGTCTCCGCAAAGTTTTATTGGATCCAATCTTTGTCAGCCGATCCATGCCAAATGGGAAAAGACGAAGGTCACGCCGAGAGCGCACACGTGACATAGCGACAAATGACAAGCCTGCGGAGTTTTCGGATGTTCCGATGTCCACGATAGCCCGATCCAGTGTTAAGCCTTGTGACTTGTGGATCGTAACTGCCCAGGCCAATGTCAGGGGCAAATTTGTGCGCGAGAGGGGTCGATTAGCGCTCAGCCACGTTCTCTGTACCGGAACGATGGGCACTGTGTTGGGTCCGGCAAATGCGGGCCCCCGATACTTTGGGAAGTGGCACACGACAAATAGCGGAAGGGTCGGTGGTCGACAATCTTCGGCGTATACGATATCAACCACTGTACCCACACATCCGTTCACGAGGCCAGCAGCTACCCATAGGTTCATGGTAAGCATGACTCGTGCGTCTCGTGCAAGAAATACCTCGCTTTTCATTCCACCGGCGTCATCAGTGGAAGCGTTCCGCGCTAGGGCCAGGTCGGGCTGGTGCTCAGCCTTAATTCGAGCTATGGGGTTGAGAGCGCAGTGCAGTTCAAGCAGCCTTTGCAGATTGTGCGCGGTGACTTTGGCCACAGTCGGATACAGGTGCACAGCCGCATGTAGGTGTTGACCAGCAGGCATTGTTGGGTCCAAGAAACAGGCAGCCAACAGATCATAGTCTTGCCGTGTCGTCTCAGCGTCTCGAAGCCTGAGCAATGCATTGCGAAATTCAACATCGCCGTCCTGTCGCACCACATGGTCGAGCACAACAACTGTCGTAAACATGCGGAAGACACTCTGGCCACACGCAGCCAGTGGAGACGACGTTTTCGGTTGTGCCCACATGGTGGAGTCGCCAACAGGTGGCAACTGACCGAAGTCTCCGACCAGTATGACACTGCGACCGCCAAGCAGTTGGTCTGAGGTGCCTGGAAACGCCTGCCGCAATCGAGAGTCTATCATGCCCAAAGTGCGCTGGCCAATCATCGACATTTCGTCGATAATATAGTAATCTGTCCCAACGTGCTCCTCTTGTAAGTTGCGCAAGGACGCGCCACAGAGGGCGCCAAACGACGCTTTCTGGACGGGCAAATGAAACAAGTGGTGAGCCGTCACACCACAAATACCGAATGCAGCTATTCCAGTGGGAGCCACCACTTTGCAGCGTGTGCCCAGGTGGGAGCGCAAGGCATGAATCAAGTAGGACTTCCCAGTCCCGGCTGTGCCACAGAACACGGCACGCAATGGTTCAGAAGTGCTGTCGGCAGCGTGTGCAGCCACGACATCGAAGGCCACACGCTGTTTTCCCGCTAGCGAATCGGGTGCCACAGACAGCACATCGGCCACGGCGGTTCCTGACTGGCGCCGATCAGCAATGAAGTTGCCGGCGATCGGGACGTCATAATGAGACGATGCTTGGTGCCAATTGTAGTCCTCATACTCTATGAACGTGTTGGCACCATCACTCGTCGCTCCATGCAGTGTGGGAAACAGCTGCAAGAGAATCATCCAGTCGTCTTCCTGGCGTGCCTCTGGATCTGCTTCATCCGGCAAAACCGGCATGAACTCGTCCACGTAATTCGCGACGTCCAGCTCAAGGTCAGCATCGGTCGCGGGCCCCAACTGACAGCGAATCATGTCATTGTACGCCGCCACGGCGTCAGCGTGACCTTCGGTGAGGTCGGCAATACGCCTGAACGGTTTGTGCAGCACGAGCTGCTGTCGACAAAAACGTTCGTGCTTGTCGGAGTCATTGGGGCAAGCGGAAAGCCGCGGAACGACACGAACAACGAGCTCTTTCCGACGAACGGCATCGTACTCTCCACGACGGGAATTCCTCGAGCGATAGTGTTGTTTGAAGTAGTCAGAGAGCGATAGCATTTCCCGCTCAATGTCACGAGCAACATAGGCATCCAAGTCGGATTTAGCAGTGCGACGGTCTGGCTCCCTGTCGGTCGTGAGCTCACGCTCAACATCGAACCCATCCACTTTCAGTACATGAAACTGTCGGCTCGACTTACTAAGAGGTAGCTCCAGTAAGTGGTGACATACTTCTTGTGCACTAATATCACGCTCGCATACCGCTTTGATCAGAAGTTTTTGCACCGCAAGCGTGACACCGCTGTCCACCAATGCATTAGACGGGCGGAGAATGACATCCAGCAATGCCAGCAGATCCTTGGATGGTGGCTCGGATTTTGACATGTACTTGGATAAGTATTCAAGCACCTTCCGACGCACATACACCAGCTGGAAGTCTACATTGGCGCGCCACGTTTGCAGTAGCGCACGGTTGTGCGAGTTGAGTAGAGGATCGTTGCGCTTTAATTCTACGCTGACCTCGGAATGGTCACACCCTGCCGGGTGTTCAACTGTTACCACAGTGGTGTCAGCGAGGGGTTTTGGAAACCCAAATCGGCACTCTGTTTCCGTGCTGCCCGTTTTGTGACGTAAACAGTAGCCGGGTTTGCACTGAGTGTGTCTCTGGACAGTGTTGAGCAGAGACTCATAATCAGCCTCATAGTCAATCACATCATTGAATCGCACGGCGCTGGGATGTGGCACAGGCCTGACGAAAGGCTGGCCCGGGACCGGCGGATTCGGATGCCATGCGGTCACCAGTTGATCGACCAGAGCCGTCAGCTGGTCGCGAAACAGTGCAGAACAGTAACCCGATTCAGGTACGCTGAGGCCTGTCTCTATGTAGCCGATTCCATGACAGTGGACTGATCCCCGATGTTGCCACTCGAAGCGAAGCCAAAAATCGCGAAAGCCCATCACGCGGCACATGAAACTTTCAATGAACGTGGCGACCCGCTTCTGAAAATACCATGTGCACAGCATCGGGTTGACACTAACTGACTGACCGCGGCTTTGCTCGGAACCAAACTGGCCTAAATGACGCTGGAGGTCTGGCCACTGCATGTCCGCGGATGACAGTGTGAAAAAGCAGTGCGGCGTTCCCAGTTGTTCCACCATGGCGATTAGGTTCTGGCGCTGACCAGCCCAGAACGAGCGTGAACCTCGTACATTGCCGCCAAACCGAACAACGCGCTGCACAAACCTACGTTTTTCAACGTCCGACAGTTTTCGGAGATCCTCCAGAGTGACCTCCGCCTCGTCCGGATGCTGCCGAATGAACATGCGACCGGTTGACAGAGCACGATGTCTAACTGTAGTGTTGTACGCAAAGTAGCGGAACTGCGGGTGCTGTGCGAACCGCTGATCCTTGTACAGCATGAGATGCTTGAAATAAGCACCTTCCTTGACCCTCTTAGCACGAGCGTATCTCGGGTGAAAATCGGCAGCTCCCGTCGGAAAAAGCGTTGGGAAGCATCTCGATATATACCCAATCTCGGCGAACTCATTGACAGGGTCGTTGGACACGGTCGGCCAGCCCACTATTGAAGGCTCGTTGTTGAGCGACGCTTCTACTGCGGCCGTCTCTGTGGGTCGGGGAATATTGAGCGGCACGAATGTGCTCGGCAATTCGCAATCATCATCGATATCCAGCTCGTTCGGACCAGCATCTTTGTCTAGTGGTCCTGTTCCGGACACCTGTGGATGCTCGGCCGTTTGAATTGAGGCCTGCGTCACATGTGCATCCTCCGGCAGGCCGCTGAGATTTTCATTGTTGATGACTATATCCCGGTAATGATAGTTTTCACGCTGCAGGTAAACCAAAGCAGCATGAACAACGCTTCTGCGCACCCGAAAATCTTTATGGGTGTCGTTCTCCCCTGATTTTCGAATCACCAGAATATCCGTGTCATCTACCCGACGTGGCAGCGACGTAACAAACCGGGGAACGTCCTGTGGCAGGTTGATTACGTTTCCCTTGTAACCGTACTGGCCTCCCGACGGCAAACGGTACACCGTCATCATGGGTATTATTTGGGATATCAGCAGCTCTTCAACACGGGACAACCCCTTGAGCACATCGGGCACAGCTCCCGGATCCATATCGTTATCGGCCGAGAACAGAATTGGATCCCTTTTACAATGACTGCACACCCTGTTGCCACCAGAATGAGGAACACTGAACTGCAGCTCATGACAGACAGTGCAGAACTGGAAAGCATACGCATCCACCTGCAAGTGGAAGCTTTCGCCCTCCGTCCAAAAATCTGGCCGTAAAAGTTCCGGTGTTGGCGTCCATTGAGCCTCCTGTACACATGGCGGAGTGGTGTGGCCCCGTTTGCTGGCCCTGAGCACCTGTACTGCTTGGGAAGCAGCAGACAGCCGAAATCTCCTCTCCTCGGGCGACTCACACTGCCGAGCCTGTGAAGTGCGAACGGCATCCGCAATTTTGCGCATTGCCATCCCGTCCGCTGACTCACACTGCCGAGCCTGTGAAGTGCGCACGGTATTGGTGGCTCTGCGCATTTCCGTCTCGTCCGCCGACTCACACTGCCGAGTCTGTGAAGTGCGCACGGTATTGGTGGCTCTGCGCATTGCCGTCTCGTCCGCCGACTCACACTGCCGAGTCTGTGAAGTGCGCACGGTATTGGTGGCTCTGCGCATTGCCGTCTCGTCCGCCGACTCACACTGCCGAGTCTGTGAAGTGCGCACGGTATTGGTGGCTCTGCGCATTGCCGTCTCGTCCGCCGACTCACACTGCCGAGTCTGTGAAGTGCGCACGGTATTGGTGGCTCTGCGCATTGCCGTCTTGTCCACCGACTCACACTGCCGAGCCTGTGAAGTGCGCACGGTATTGGTGGCTCTGCGCATTTCCGTCTCGTCCGACGACTCACACTGCCGAGCCTGTGAAGTGCGAACGGCATCCGCAATTTTGCGCATTGCCGTCTCGTCCGACGACTCACACTGCCGAGCCTGTGAAGTGTGAATGGCATCCGCAATTTTGCGCATTGCCGTCTCGTCCGTCGACTCACACTGCCGAGCCTGTGAAGTGCGAAGGGCATCAGCAGTTTTGCGCATTGCAGTCTCGTCCGCCAACTCACACTGTCGAGCCTGTGAAGTGCGGACGGCATCCTCAATTTTGCGCATTGCCGTCTCGTCCGCCGAATCACACTGCCGAGCCTGTGAAGTGCGAACGGCATCCGCAATTTTGCGCATTGCCGTCTCGTCCGCCGACTCACACTGCCGAGCCTGCGAGTTTCGTGCGGCGTTGGAAGCCAAGCGATGTTGACGTTCATCACAAGTCTCCTCGCTGCGCATATTGTATACAATTTCAGTTTTCGTGCATCTCCTTTTGCGACAGGGAGGTTCGAAACAAATCACGTTTTGGGTGCACGTGCTTTCAATGTCGCTTATCGGATACATGGACTGAAAGTGAGTCTCGGGAACATATCCAAGGAGAATATGATGATTGGTTGCGACCACGCCACTAGACACCACAGTGTAAGGGCGATCAGCTGTGTTGTCAGGCGATATTAACCAGATATCGATGCCGAGAAACATGGCTGTCAGCTGGATTGCTTCATTTTGAGCCCATGTCGACGCAGTTCGCTGCGCAGTCAAAAAACAATCCCATTCCTCAGGGCCTCCTTTTGCAGCAATGTAAGGATCCAGAAGCCTCCTATCAACCCGCCTGGCAAAGTCGACAACAGCTTTACGGAGCGCCAAGTGATCAGTTAGGGCGCCCGACGGCGCCAGATCCAGACACAAGTCGCGGCTTACCTCAGGTGCACCCAAC
This sequence comes from Ashinkailepas kermadecensis, assembly GCA_034440615.1. NCBI lineage: Eukaryota > Metazoa > Arthropoda > Thecostraca > Neolepadidae > Ashinkailepas > Ashinkailepas kermadecensis. The sequence continues at coordinate 25,859 of JAOTOM010000686.1, forward strand.
TGGTCTACCACAGCTCGGTAAAAACAGTTACCGTCGCCAATGGTCGGCTCACGGTATGCCAGCTGCTGTCCGATGGCGTTGGCCGTAGTCACCAGCAGATCTGCATATCCCACCTCACCGGAAGTTCCTATCTCTGAAGCAAGACCAATACATCTAAGAACACCCGGACCCAGCCTGGCATTGACAGACGTTCTTAACACTCGCACGTCCGGCGGTCCGCGCCAACTTCGCATGTCCGGGGGGCAGATGTATGCCCCCACCCCTAAGATCTCGAGAACAATGCTCGGTAGTGGCAAACGGAAAACGGCTTTGGATAGCTGGTGACAAGCTCTATCGCAAGTATTTCGGTCATGTTCTCGCTCAGTTCAATATTTAGGTCACTGGGTCATCATATGGCAAATTCGACCAGATCGGGAGGGACCCTCAGATATTGGCACATATCTCAGGACCTGTAACAGATAGAAACAAACTGCAAATGATATTCGACAGCCCTTGAAATGTGCTATCGATATACGCTGATAGCACATTTCAAATGTGCTAGTGATTTCAGGTGACCTCAGCTGACCTTGGTGGGGCCACTGAGCAAAAATGTCAGCGATAGCATTGCGAATAGCTTCCAACTACACGCCATAGCGGTTGGAGGTCATTCCGAGAGCAAATATGTAGCCAGGAAACATTTGTATATTTTTCCATAGGCCTGTAATGGGTAAGCCATGGCCACGACCTGACCTCAGGTCAACGCTACGAAAAAACCGTGATATACATATTATAGACCCTGATAAGATCATGACGTGATATAAGTTTGAAATTAATCGCCCAATTATTGTGGGAGTGATGCCACCTAGAACTCGGAGGGACGTTAGGTCACTTCGCCTGACCTGGTGACCTGACTTGAGATGACCCAGGGTCAGACCTTTCTGAGGATATGCGGAAAAGACCACTGAGCAGCCATGCGAGGTTTGGCCTTGCTAACCCGATTAGTATGGCGGTAAAGTAGGAAAAACCGCAGGGGGGGGGGGCAGATATCTGCCCCCCCCGGACGTGCGCGGGTTAAAGGTCATTGGCGGAGATTTGTTCAAAGAGAGCAATGTTCCAAAATATTCAAAGTACCGCCATTCGGAGTGGTTCCAAAATATCGACACCAAACCCATATCATAATATTTTTTCAACAAGACGAACAGACTGCTATCCCGAAGTTGTAATTTATGTCAGGATTAATAACCTGACACCAGTTCAATTTCAGCAATTGTTAAACCTTACTTACTTCGGAAATATGAATATGAGGGTATGTTTTCACGCCGAAAATGAAAAAGAGCAAATAATGCGCATTCTGGCTTAGAATATGTGTCAAAGGTCAATTAAATCAGGTCAAGTATCATTCAAATTCTACACAATGCCATCTTATACCGACCGTTGCTGTTCCTCGGGAAAGCAAGTCTGAATTTGGTTTCGGTGACGCATATGGATTGTATAAACATTTGGCTGAACAATACTCTGATCAATTCGCGCGCCACACTGTAATTATACCTTATTTGGTACTCTGCCCTAGGGCGGAGTACCTAACATTTATCTCCGAGCATAATATAAATATGACTTATTTTTCAGGCAGCTTATATTCACTTACCCCACACTTTCCGGGAACTGTAGTTGTTTTGCTTACGCCTTCTGCGAGCCTGAATCTTGCTAGGCATGTCTGAAGTACAATTATATCTGTCAAATGCATCGTGGCAAACCAAATTAATTCAGACTCATACCACATCAGAATTCACATTCAAGCTTGAACATATGTGAACGTGATGTAACAGTTCAAAAGATGAGTATTTTACCTAGTCTAGGTCTAGGTTGGTGTGCATATAGAATATATTTTAATGGGGGAACAGCACTTCCATCATAGCTGTCGGAGAAGGATCAATGAAACCATGGGCGTAGGAACGCTTCAAAAAGTGGGGGGGGGGGGGCAGGTGCCAAATTATTTTCCTTACCAGGGGTGGGGTAGCGTGCGTTCCGGCAAAAATTCGTTTGAACCACTAGGTATTAAGTTAAATAATTCCGGAAAAATTCAGCGGCTGAAACAAAGGCTACTGAAGCCTTAATTATCATACAAAATAAGTCAATATCCGCAGCCTGGGTGCATTCGCGATAAATGTCGTTACAGGTATACACATTTTGAGTCATTGGTTGTTCAAAGTTTATCATTTTCTCATGCAATTTATTTTCAATTATGGAAAATTGGGGGGGGGCAGCTACCATTGCTGGCCCTACCACTTTAAAAAGTGGGGGGCCATGGCCCCACCGCCCCGCCCCCTGTTCCTACGCCTATGAATGAAACTATGTAGCCCTGCGCATGGACATCATCTATGAGCAGTTTGGGAGCGTGATCAATTCCTGGGGTACAAGAAACGACGCTCCTTGTTCTTCCCAAAATACATGGGAAATTATTGAAATACATTTTTTTCAGATTGAGTATGTAAATGACAAATTAACATTAGCAGCGTACCAAACCAGGGGGAGTCCAGTTTCCCCTCCCTCCTCCCCACCCAATATCTCTGGCCATGGTCATAGGTAAGAGTGCTGACGTTGATACAATCGATTCTTCGGTGGGTTCTCAGAAACAATTCAACTCAATGTCAAACCTAGCAATGTCATAAAACAGTCAGGTTTGCGCGGTTCATCAACTACAAATACAATACAATCTTACCGAAAAGAAGTTTCTTGACTGGAATCCTGGCTGGAAGAGTAGCAGGCTCAGGCAGACCGCCAAGTAGTATCCGTGCAAGGCCTATCTAGCCGTATCCGTGTACGAATGAAGCGAATAATCCAATTACCATAACATTAAGAGCATAAATTTGTTTGTTTCTGTTCTTCTTGTCTGAACACAAGAATTCATGGCAAACCCAAAAAAGTATGGTCATTCATGGGCAACCGCCCTTGCTTTGATTATAAATGTGTTCTTTCAGTTTTTTGTTTCTTTTTCTTCTTAATTTCGATATAAATTTGTATCCGAAATATTTATTTGAACTACCAGTATATATTAAGTATCAAGTTATCGTGCCCTTGCTAATGCATCCAGCGTCGGCATAACGTTTACAAGTACAAAAAAATGCTCAGTCACGTGCCTTTATTAACCCGCGCACGTCCGGGTGGGCAGATATCTGCCCCCCCCTGCGGTTTTTCCTACTTTGCCGCCATATTAATCGGGTTAGCAAGGCCAAACCTCACATGGCTGCTCAGTGGTCTTTTCCGCATATCCTCAGAAATGTTTGACCCTGGGTCATCTCAAGTCAGGTCACCAGGTCAGGCAAAGTGCCCTCGCGTCCCTCCGAGTTCTAGGTGGCATCACTCCCACAATAATCGGGCGATTGATTTCGAACTTATATCACGTCATGATCTTATCAGGGTCTATAATATGTATCTCACGTTTTTTTCGTAGCGATGACCTGAGGTCAGGTCGTGGCCATTGCTTACCCATTATAGGCCTATGGAAAAATATACAAATGTTTCCTGGTTACATATTTGCTCTCAGAATGACCTCCAACCGTTATGGCGTGTAGCTGGAAGCTATTCGCAATGCTATCGCTGACATTTTTGCTCAGTGGCCCCACCAAGGTCAGCTGAGGTCACCTGAAATCACTAGCACATTTCTGCGCATTATATCGCAATGCATTGAGCTAGAAGGCTGAAATTACCGTCATTGTGCTTGTATCGCCAAGACGAGTCGATTGATATATTACATGACCTCCCTACTCTACCCCATGACCTTGAACTGAGGTCATTGTTTCGGTGACCTATCTGTTGACCTGACCTTAAATTACGCAGCGTACGTCGATAGCACATTTCAAGGGCTATCGGATAGCATTTGCAGTTTGTTTCTATCTGTTACAGGTCCTGAGATATGTGCCAATATCTGAGGGTCCCAACCGATCTGGTCGAATTTGACATATGGTGACCCAGCGACCTAAATATTGACCTGAGCGAGAAAATGACCGAAATACTTGCGATAGAGCTTGTCACCAGCTATCCAAAGCCGTATTCCGTTTGTCGCTACCTAGCATAGTTCTCGAGATCTTAGGGGGGCAGACATCTGCCCCGCCCCCCGGACATGCGAAGTTGGCGCGGACCGCCGGACGTGCGAGTGTTAATGCAAGCCCCCGGATTCCACACAATTTATCAGTGCACTTGTCAGTGTACTGTTATCAGCTAGCTGAGTACTGCATACGACGCCGTAGTCGATTTGCTCGACAATACGCTTCGGCTACCACCTACATGCTGGTGAAATTCGGTCGCCATCCTCTGTCATTGCCCTGCTCCATCCCGACTCGTGTTGTATGCCCGTTCTCGACACGACCAGCGGTGCCCTCGTTCCGTCCCCATACTGTTGTAGCAGGTCCAGTTCAGTCCCATCACGTGTTGGCTGATCTGAACCGAGGAAACACGACGTTAATTAATCTGCACTAACCGAACATAACGTAACCCAATCCGACCCAACCCAACACGAAGATAATTAATATCCACTAACCGAACTTAACCTAACCCAACCAGACCCCACCCAACCTAACCCAATACCACCACACCTAGCCTAGCCTATCATGACCTGATCCGATATGACCTGACCCGAGCAGATGTCAGCTGATCTGATTTGCCCTGCCCTTTTTCCAATTTCCTTTCCATATTCCATATAACACAGCTGTATATCTCTCCATGCACCATAAAATATATTCATCTATATAGAATCCTTGCAACGGTAGTTTGGCTGGTGTGGAAGCACGTGCGACCTGCATAATTTTCGACCGATTAAGTTGGTTCCAGCAAACCCACCGATCCATCGATGCAATGAGCCGGTTGAGAGGCCCGAAAATGATGTTAGGCAATGCTTCAGGGCAGCCATGATTGCAGGAAATGTAGTTTCGATGGGGAAAATATACAGGTATCGTGGCAATCACAACAGTTGGCGCTATCCGCTGGTGCCACATTTTATTCAAAATGTGAACTGACCAAGACGCTGATGGGATGGAATGCAGAGCCCGTTTTACCGGTCACGACACTTGTCACTCTCGTCGCGATGGCTGACCCCTGGCACACGGCAGGTGCCCATAGTCAATGGGGAAAGTGTAGCCGGTACCTGGACCTGGATAATGCAAGCAACGGCATACCGTCCCTTTCATCCGTTTTCCAGCACCAGACCCAATCGTGAAAAACGATGAAAACGGACACCTTTTCTTTACACCTTTCCTCAGGGTGCACGTGCCACGTGCGGCAAAAATGTTTGCACTGCCACGCTTCAAGATTGTCTCGGCCAGACCGTGGTGTCAGTTTGGTCTCGATCGGCCCATTTGTTTGCGAGCTATGCCGGTTGAAACCGAGCCGATTCGGCGCACGAAAATTGATTATATTCGGACGTAAAAATCGACGTTTCACACGTTAAACCAATTGACAACAGAAGATTTCGGTGCAACCTGTTCTACCATCACATCGGTGTCGCTCACGTGCAGCACACTGACTCGATCGCACCGAAATTGTACCCAAAGGGTAGCCAACACTGTGGGCTTTCACGTGGTGTGACACATCCCTCGTTCACCACGATGTGAGCCTAGCCGGGTGCCAATATGAAGGCAGTGGCGTTTTTCGTCGGGATAAGTCTCAGCCCCATGTTAAACAGGAGTGGAGGCGTCGCTCGAATCGGAGCGCATAGCACGCGCTACGCGTCGCCCACCCCTACAAATTGTACATTGCCGGATAGCCCATGTGACGGGCTACCTGTCCACCAAATTTGATGGCTCTAGTACGCGCCGGTCTCAGCTTGGAGGTGCCCAACTCAAAACAGATGCACGCGCCCGGCGGTCGCACGGTACGGCGCACCCGGCCGCCGACCACAAAAGCACGCAGTTCCCTGTGGGGCGCGTGTTTGCACAAAGTTTCACATTCGTGCGACCTGTGGTATATGCTGTGGCCCTGGCTAACTGATTTCGACATGACCCCAGTTGACGGCACGTGGCACGTGCGCACGTGACACGCGCAACCCGAAACCACCGCCATAATCTTTCCCCCGTACCGGCGAACCACGTGTGAAAATTTGAGCGAAATCCGCTCGGCCGTTTTCGCACAGCATGCGTTGAAGCGGCACATACAGACAGACAGACAGACAGACACACACACACACACACACACACAGACAAACATTTCCCGACAACTTTGGAAAACCGACCGCCATGTATAAATCTCCGATAAAGACTTATCGTGACTGACGTCACTCTAAGTCTTAATCTACGATTTTGAACTAGATGCACACCAACCACCCATAATGTTGGAGTGTTCAAAATCGATCCAAGCCAATATGCTCCCGATCGGATTTGAACTGAGTTAACCCAAAATTGGATGATCCTAACCTAGCCTAACCAATCCTAGGTAGGCCTAACTTAACCTAGCCTAACCTATCATAGCATAACCTAACCTAACCTAACCAAACCTAAACAAACCTAACCAAACCTAACCTAACCTAGCCTAACCTACCTCAGCCCAACTTGACCTGACCTGACCTGACACAAGGAGACTTTATTGAACCTGACCTATCCTGCCCTTTCACAGCATATTTTCCATACGCGCATTAATATAGCTACAATTTTCCTGTATGAACCACAAGTTACATTCACGTATAGAATCTTTGCCACAATGGCTTGGCTAGTGTGACAGCACGTGCGACCGTAAAATTAGCACCCGATGAAGTTGGCTCCAGCCAGGGGGGGGTTCGCTCCAGCATTTTAGTCCGATAAAAAAAGGGAGACGCTTGAGCCGACCAATTAGCGTTTGACGACCTCTGTCGGTCTAAACAACACATTTTGTCTTTAGTGCGGCGAAACCGGTGATATCCACACAAATGCCAATTTGTTTCCCCTATCAGCGGTGACATTGTGATAAAGTAGTATTAAAGATCAAGATTAAAGTAGCAAGAATGCCTTTGTAGAAAATTAGCACGAAAAAATGGAATAATATATGGATAATGCCTTCCACAAGTTTTGTCCTACGGCCTTTGCTATTGCCACGATCGGCGGAGGTCGTCAAACGCTGATTGGTCGGCTCAAGTTTATAGAATTGATGGTCCTCTCAAGCGTCTCCCTTTTTGGGAAGCGGAGCGTTCTACCTGGTGTTCTATAGCCTTGGCTCCAGCAAACCCATCGATCCATCCATGCAATATGCAGGCTGAGAATGTCGAACATGATGTTTGGTGGTGTTTCAGGGCAGCCTTGATTATAGGAAAAGTAGTTTCGATGGGGAAAATCTAAGGGTATCGTGGGAAGCACAGCAGTTGGGACCAGGCGTGCATACCACTTTGATACAAAATAGTGCATGACAGAGACTCTGATAGGGTGCGAAGCAGGGCCTGTATTAATTAGCTAAACTCACCTGGCTTAACATAACTCAATGTAACGTGACCTAACCTAACATAATCTAACCCAACATAACATGACCTAACCTTTAGCAATCCACATTTGGTCTGACCTCTGCCCTTTCCTACCTTCATTTACATACTCCCTATTGCACAGGTGCAATTCCCGGTATGCAGCGTAAGTTACTTTCCCCTAGCAAATCCTTCTCACGGTAGCTTGGCTGGCGTGGCAGCACGAGCAACTGCTCGTTAAAGTATTCATAGATTACACATAGACCGCGTAGGATACCACCCCCCCCCCGCCAAGCTGATCTGAACCGAGATAACATGAGATAAACTAATCTGCATTATCCTAGCCTGATCCAACCCAGCCTACCCCAACCCAACCTAACCGAATGCCACCACACCTAACCTAGCCTATCACGACCTGATCCGACATGACCTGACCCAAGCAGACGTCATTTGATCTGATTTGCCTTGCCCTTTTCCAATTTCCTTTCCATATTCCTTATAACACAGCTGTATATCTCTCCATGCACCATAAGATATATTAATCTATATAGAATCCTTGCCACGGTAGCTTGGCTGGTGTGGAAGCACGTGCGACCTGCATAATTTTCGACCGATGAAGTTGGTTCCAGGAAACCCACCGATCCATCGATACAATGAGCCAGCTGAGAAGGCCGAAAATGACGTTTGGTAATGCTTCAGGGCAGTCTTGATTGTAGGACAATTATTTTAGATGGGGAAAATCTAAACGTATCGCAGGAATCACAACAGTTGGGGCTATGCGTGCATACTACTTTCCATCCAAAATGAGTCCTGGCAGGGGCTTGGATATGGTGGGAAGCAGAACCCGTTTTTCGGGTCACGACACTTGTCACTCTCGTCGCGATGGCTGACACCTGGCTCATGGCAGGTGTAGATAGTGAATGGGAAAACTGTGGCCGGTACATGGACCTGGGTAATGCAAGTAACGGCGTACCGTCACTTTCATCCGTTTTCCAGCACCAGACCCAATCGTGAAAAACGATGAAAGTGGACACCTTTTCTTTACACCCCTCTTCCGGGTGCACGTGTCACGTGCGGCAAAAATGTTTGCACTGCCACGCTTGGAAATTGTCTCGGCTACACCGTGGTGTCGGTTTGGTGTCGATCGGCCCATTTGTTTGCGAGCTATGCCGATTGAAACCGAGCCGATTCGGCGCACGAAAATTCATCATATTCCGACTTAAAAATCCCAGTTTTACATGCTAAACCAATTGACGACGGAGGACTTCGGCGCAACCCGTTCTCCCATCACATCGGTGTCGCTCACGTGCAGCACACTGACTCGATCGCACCGAAATTGTGACCAATGGGTAGCCAACACCCTGGGCTTTCACGTGGTGTGACACATTCCTCTTTCACCACGATGTGAGCCGAGCCGGGCGCCAATATGAAGGCGGAGGGGTTTTTCGTCGGGATAAGTCTCAGCCCCATGTTAAACAGGAGTGGAGGCGTCGCTAGAATCGGAGCGCATAGCACGCGCTACGCTTCGCCCACCCCTACAAGTTGTACATTGCCGGATAGCCCATGTGACGGGCTATCTGTCCACCAAATTTGATGGCTCCAGTACGCGCCGGTCTCAGCTCGTAGGTGCCCAACTCAAAACAGATGCACGCGCCTGGCGGTCGCACGGTACGGCGCACCCGGCCGCCGACCACAAAAGCACGCATTTCCCTGTGGGGCGCGTGTTTGCACAAAGTTTCACATTCGTGCGATCTGTGGTATATGCTGTGGCCCTGGCTAACTGATTTCGACATGACCCCAGTTGACGGCACGTGGCACGTGCGCTCGTGACACGCACAACCCGAAACCACCGCCATAATCTTTCCCCCGTACCGACGAACCACGTGTGAAAATTTGAGCGAAATCCGCTCGGCCGTTTTCGCACAGCATGCGTTGAAGCGGCACAACAGACAGACAGACAGACAGACAGACACACACACAGACAGACAAACATTTCGCGACAACTTTGGAAAACCGACCGCCATGTATAAATCTCCGATAAAGACTTATCGTGACTGACGTCACTCTAAGTCTTAATCTACGATTTTGAACTA
>JAOTOM010000687.1:0-35452 GCA_034440615.1 Ashinkailepas kermadecensis
GATGGACGGAACGGGGCAATATCGGCGTTGTGTGTAGGTGTTTGGTCATTTAAAAAGACCATGTTGTGGGTGTTGAGGAGTGTTTCGATGTGGTGTCCGCGAGGTGATGTGGTGTGACAGCCCCATGCCTGGTGGTGGGCATTACAATCTCCCAGCACCAGACAGGGGTGAGGGGAGGAGACCGAATAGGTCGGTCACAGAAGATAAGGATAGTGTAGGAGAAGGTGGGAGATAGAGAGAGAGTATAGTAAGCTCCAGTTGTGCAATTTTGACAGAAACGGCAATAAAATTTAGGTTATTTACAATGGGGATCTGACGATGAAGGAGGGTGTCGGATATAAATAAGGCGACCCCGCCGCCGCGAGATGTAGAATTTCTATTGTCGGTGTAGAGGGAATAACCAAAGATATTAAAATGATATGGGTCATTGTCGCGCCATCGGGTCTCCTGAACGGCGGCAATCAATGGTTTATTTCTGATGATATATTCCTGAATTCTGCCCAATGGGATATGAGTGACCTCGTATTCCATTGGAGCAAGAATTCAGTGGTGGGTGTCTGCATTAGTGATGTGTGGTGTGGTGATCACGCCCTCGCAGGCGTGTGTGTGGCGGGGACGGCAAGGTGGGATCGTCAGTTTCGTATGAATCTGACGAACCAGTTGAGGTGGAGGGCTGCTCTGGATCCTCGGGTGGTTCAGGGCACGGGGACCGGGAGCGAGGGCGGGACTCCGGGGACTGAGAGGGGAGGTGACGGCACTGAGGGGGTGGGGTGGACGAAGCCCTTGCCTGCGCAGGCGGGGGCGGCTCGGTGGCGAAGGGGGTCGGGCGACAAAGGGGCCCGCGGCTGGGCGCGTGGCCTGAGGCGGGACGTCCTGTTGGTGGTGAGGGTTCCGGGTGTCAGAGGGTCCGGCGACAGGGGGAGGGGGGCCCGCTAAGGGGGCCAGGCGAGAGGCCAGGGGCAGGGGAGGAGAGCGTAGGCTGGGCTCGTGCGGTCCAGCCCGAGGGGGGCGAGAAGTCGCCTCAGCCGGGGTCGGCCACAGGGGGGGGGCGAGCGGGCCGGGGCCCACACCATCGGCGGTGGGGGTACAGAGGCGACGCGGGCGGCAAGTCGGCGCTGCTGGCGGTCCTTGGCTTCGAGCCATGCCGGGCACCGGGGGGGATGACGCTGGGTGGGGGCCCGTGCAGGACGCACACCGAGTGGCCTCGGAGGAACACATGTCGGTGGGGTGCCCTCGGCACATCTCCCGCAGACCGGCTCTCGGGCGCGGCAGGCCTTGCCCAAGTGGCCATACTTCTGGCAGTAGCCACAGCGAGACGGGGGCGGTGTCCATGGGCGGAGGGCGATGCGCAGGTAGCCGGCCATTATGTAGGCGGGCGGAGTCTGGGTCCGGAATCCCAGCTTGAGCACCGGGCCGAGGCGGGGACTGCGGCCGAGGCGGGTGACCTCACAGACGCCCTGATCCTGCAGCTCGGCTAGGAGCTCCTCTTCGGGCATCCCCGTCAGCTCAGGGGCATACGCCGTCATGTGGGCCATGTTCAGGCGATCCGCCGGTTCGATCTGGACTGGGCAGTCCATGAACCTCTCTAGGTTCATGAGCTGCCGGGCCTGGGAGGCCTCCCTGACACGTACAAGGAGGGCCCCGGAGCGCAGGACCTTGGCGGACACCACTCCGCCTGTCCATTGGTCAAGGTGACGGGCTATCCCGAAGGGGGAGGTGCGGGACCACGAGCCCTCCGTCCTAGTCACCAGGACGAAGGACTCCCCATCCGGAGGGTCGCGGGGAGGGGGCAGGCGGGCTCCAGGCCGGGGGCGGCGGCCTCCGTCCTCCGAGGGGGGCGGGGTGTCCCCAGGCATACCGGGGCAGGGCGGGTGGGCTTACACCAAAGGGGAGTGGGTGAAGTGCACGTGTGGATAAGGGCACCCTGAAGGGGTGCAGGCAAGAAAGGCACCCTGAAGGGGTGCTATAAGGAAATGTGTGAAAAGACCTGTAGTGAAAAGGTGGAGAAAGACACAGTGGTTTGGAGGGGGAGTAGCCGGCAGAGGCGGGGGCAGTCACGGTCTGGTGACCGCTAGCCCGATCCTTTGAACCAGGAAGGTACCTCTGTCGGCTCTAATCTATTGGGTGGGGTGGGAAAAAACAGTCAAAGTCGACCGCCGATACAAGTCGGTTTCCCGACGGCACTCGAGAGCGCCGCAGGGCCGAAGGGAAGTGGAATCCGACGTCGGCTGCGTCGGCTAATCCGACGAGCAACCAACTAGTGGCGTCGGCCGGCTAATCCGGCTGACAACCAGCTCGTGGTCCGGGGGCGGAGCTTCCCGTAGATGCCCTAATAAGGACACCTACGAGAGAGCTGGGATGGGCAAGGCCACGCGGCAATTGAATATTGTGGCAATACTCAATTGCGGCGGGCGGGAAGGGAAATGGAACTGGGGCGGCGGGCAACTTCTGCGCTTGATCACCTTTTCGATCGAGATCGAAGGGTCTTTTCAAGCTTCTTGTCTCCTGTCCTCCGATCTGCCGGCGCCGTGTCTGGGCGGGGGGTACCTGTAGCGGGCCGAAGCTATGCGCCTGCGCAGACAACTGGCCGCTTGCCAGTATTGCCCGTGACCTCGCTGAGATCATTGCGCTGCTGCCGAACCGCACTCGGACACGTCGTCTGTTACTGTGTATAACGTGTCATGCAAACTGTAATCTATCTCTCTTGGATCTTCTCTGAAAATACAAGCCGTATTCTACACGCACAAGTTTCTGGCAATATGCCATGGAGACAGTGTGGAGTGTGCGTCCACACTCCACACTGGAACTGGTGATTTGGAGAGCTGATCATGATTGTGATAGGTACCTACCTAGATAGGTAGGTACCTATCACAATCAAAATGGGTATCACCTAGGTAAATTTGTAGCGCAAGGTAATTTTCGATTTCTTGGAATTTCTTATTATAATGCAATGTTCATGAATGTGCTTAACAAGATTGTGATGTGATAACTCATTTCCTCTACAAATGCATACTTTTCAGTTGGGAGGCAAAATAACACCCATGAAGGGGCTTGGAGTTGGGTAATATAGCATGAAAAGTAATGTTCAAAATCAGGACAAAATGCAACATATCATAACCTAGCCTAACCTTCCATGCAAGAAAACGTTTTTAATGGGAAAAAAATATGAACATTTTTTTCTCTCGAAATTTTTTTAATTAAAAACACCTAAAAGAAGCTAACTGAACCTAACCTAGCTGTTTTTGAAGATTTTTTAAAGCCTGACTTGAACTAACCTAAGCTACCACAAACTGCTTTTGAAGAAAGACAAGTTCTAATTTTTGTATTAATTATTTAAAAAAACAACATTGTTTGATATTTGTATTCTGGCTTAGAAAAGAGCCTAATCTAGCCAAACAAAACCTAATCCCTTTGTATGCTTCATGAAGGTAAACTGTGTAAACTCATCTCTTGGTTAATTTAAGCTGAAATAATGCTCCTACATACAGGGGTGTAGCATTGTATGTTTTTGGGAGGGCACTTGTCCCCCCCCCCCCAATGCTGGCTGTCCCCCACCCCAATAATTTCAACCTTTAACATGGCACCCTATAAGGTATGCCCCCAATCCATTTTAGCCTGCCCATTACCTTCGTGTATTGCGCGTCCACCACGCTTCCCCCCCCCCCAAAAAAACAAAATAAGAAACCTATGCTGATGGTTGCCTAAGCCTCTGCCAGGACAAGGTTCACATCTTTTGTACAGCAGGTGGTTTTAACAACAATACTATTATCATTTAGGTTGTTCACAGGATGAATTAGTCACATTTTCTGGTAAGGTTGTGCTTTAAGGCGTTTTGAGAATTCTTGGAAGTTATCCTTCGAATGCAATGTTTATGAATATGACTAAGATGACGGGACTTCTCATTTTCTGTGCAAATGCTTACTTTTTAGTTTGTGAGTAAAATAACACTACAAAAAGGGCTTTGAATTAGGTAACAGCATAAAAGGTTTTATAACTTTTTTCCAAAAAATTATGAAGAATATCAAAATTTTGACAAATTTCCACAAGAGCAAATGGTTCCATCATCTTCGCCGTGTTCGGAGACGTATTTGTACATTTTTAACCAGAAATGCTGTCTGGTCTAATCGAAAAAGTTTAACCAAACCTAACCCTTTGTTTGCCTCATGGAGGGAAAATGTGCGCAAAACTTATCTTGTGGATACCTTAATGAGCAATAATAACCTTCCAATTTTTTATTATTTTTTAAAGCAAGAGCTTAGACTAGGTCAACTTTGTTTTCTCTGAAGTAACCTTCAGAGAAGGTTTATTCTTCATTATATCTTACCCAACTTGAAGCCCTACTTTTTGCTATTATTTTGCTTGCCAACTGAAAAGTAAGGAGTATATGAGCGCCGGCAGTGGCTGAGATGCAACATGCTGGCTGACCTTGCAAAAACGGCGGATAAATCACGTCAGATATCGTTTGTTTGTCTCAAAATATGCGTGTCGTACATCGTTTCATCCTGTTGCATGAACATGCTCTGGGAAGACCAGTGGGATTTATGCTGGTTCATAAATTCCATCAGGGTCTGGGCTGTCTCATGGGGAATGTTTCATATCCTGACAAGGACAATCCCATGCAATTTGATGGGTCAATCCCATGGGATTTTTTCACTAGGGTGGGAGCTTCTGGCGCGATTGTACGGGCTCCAGAGTAATTTTCCATGTCCGGGTAGTTCTTTCGTTGCTCTGGCTTATTTTTCGAGAGGCCCCGGTGCGACCTGCTAAGCCCCCAGTGTGATTTTCATGTCTCGGGTGCGACTTTTATTGGATTCACTGGCTCAGTGTGATTATCGGGGGGCCTCTGCCTAACCTTTTGTGGCCCCCATAGTGATTTTCAAGGACCACGACACAACTTTTTTGGGCCCCGAGCGTGATTTCCAGACGCCCAAACGTGGACTTTTGGGGCCCCCAGCTTGATTTTCAGGGGCCCCGGTCCAACCTTTTGGGAGCGCAAATGCAATTTTCAGGGGCTCCAGCGTGATTTTCAGGGGCCCGTCTTTTGGGGGCCAGTCATTTTGACAGGCCCCGGCGAGACTTCTTGGGCCCCAGCGTGATTTTCAGGGTCTTTGGTCCGATCTTTTGGAGCCCGCAACGTAATTTCCAGGGGACCCGGCCCGACGTTTTAGGGCCCACAGCGTGACTTTCAGGGGGCTCGACACGTCTCTCGGAGGCCCAGTGTTATTTCTAGGGTACCCGGAACATTTTTTGAGGATCCGGACGTGATTTTCTGGCCTTGGTGCGATTTTGGGGTCTCCCGCAACATTTTCGGGGGCCGCTCTGCGACTTTTTTGAGCCCTCAACGTGATTTTCAGCGGGCACGGTGCGACTTTTTAGGGCCCCAGCAGGATTTTTTGGGGTCCAGCACAATTTTTCCGAACCCCGGTGCGATTCTTGGGGGCCCCACGACCTCTCAGGGAGGTGGGGGTGGAACTGCCTACTCGCCCCCCTTCGGTACGCCACTGGCCCAAATGATGCCTGCTGATTATTGCATGGCCACAGTATCCAATCAAGGGAAATTGATCACACCGGCATGTAGCCTTCCTATTTGAGCCAAGACCTTTGTCATACTTTGACTCCGTGAGAACCCACATTTTCCGCTGAACTACTAGAACCGAGGTGGGCGGAAAATGGGTCTCGCCTCTTTGACCAAGGGGTGTTTAACGTGGGAGAGGTGTAAATAGTCCTTCCTGTGGCAATCGAATTGTCGGTTTACCAAATACTGACACCGCGACTGAGTATCGCTTATGCGGGGGTACCTGAACTCAGCGCAACTTTCATGGCCGCAGCGAGTGGGGATAAAGCAGACGTCTATGTAGGAAATAGCGAGCACGCTGGTTCATTCACCATTCCGAGGACATTCCTGCCTGCAAAATTATACCAGTCAGTGAAAATCTTCTAAACCTCCCTCCAGTCGGGTGTTTCCAGATGTAGTAAGTGCACCGACTTAATAACCAAGTGGTTAAATCAGTCACCAGTTCCTGATTCGATTGCCTAGTAAGACGGTATCCAGGGGCTAATCGGGGGGATAAAATGGTACCCCGATGAAGCCGACATCGGCCATTCATAAACGATAACAACAAATTGGACACTCCACATGGGTAGTTCTGACCTCAAGACCACTTAAATAGCTGCGAGCTAGACAGATATTAAACAGCTCCATCCATCGGAGTCACTGAAATTGATTGGGGTGGGGGATTGATGTTCTTGATGCCATTTTTCAGAGAGGTCCTATTGGCAACAAAATCGTTGGTAGGACGGATGCACTCGAGTGTTCTGGAAGGGTGCCTTCATAGGCTCAATGGTTGCGCTTCGTATTGATTAGGGGGGGGCAAATCAATGATAGAGAGTTGCTCCCCTTCGAGCATCAAAGTGACACCTATGGTTCCAACGGCGACAGCTTTGCTTTGCTATGCGGAAACGATTCATTTTCCGTCGTTAATAATCAATCACTTCGATGAAGCAATGGACCAGGACAGTAAGAGAACGAGCAACACGCTGTATATTATCCTGAAGTAGGGCTACCATTTTCACTTCGGCGCATTCGACGAACAAACGGTCAGACATCCGCGAAGTGCACAGGGGAAGATCCCAGGGGAAAAACGGCGGTTGGATTTCTAGCACTCTGTGTATGATTATGCAGTCTACGCTGGCAAACGCACAACATAACGTATCTAAACATTCGGCCATATATGGCATCCTGAACAGGTCTGCAGCACCGAGCGGATATTTAAAACTCACAAGAAGCTGGTGACTCAAGATAATACATAATGTGAATTGTCTCAAACGGCGTGCTTCCAAATAAATGAAAATTTCACACTTCTGGCGGCCAGATGTACTCTGGCTGAATATATCGCAGTCCGTTGGATCCTCGACAGTTGACACTGTGGCTGGATATCAACCACGACAGGTGGGTAGCTCACAGGAGGTACTCTTGGGTAGCAATTCTCAACGCCTTCTGTCCAACCTCAGTCAGTTAGTTATTTGGGCTTAGTCAGTATTGGCCATGAAACATTATCTTGATTTCCCATTCCCCACAAAGCGCAGCGTGCACCACATCACACTCACATCCTTCATTTCGCCATGCCTCTATTATTTCCATTATCTTACACCACCAGTTTCATCGGAGACTAACAACACCGGCCGAGAACTCGTCCCGAATTGTGTGAAGTCCAGGCTGACACCTGACAACCAACAGTTCGGCTGAAACACCAGCACTGCCGACGCTCGACGTCGGCGACACATGTCCATGGTACACAGCAACCGCATTCCCACCGCGGCCCCGCCCCAATCCCGGACTCGAATCTGACTGGGGCTGACCAAGGCATCAAGCAGAAACTGCATAGTACGCCACAACAAAGCATACAATGAATCCCGACGAAAATAGCAATACAGGTATTGAGCATGCTATTCGCTTTCGAAAATGTGAGAAAATAAAATAAAATATTCGCGCCCTGTGAAAATCGGTCGCAGAAAATAATAACTGGGGTGCTGTTCTCAGTGATACTGTCGATAAGCTAGGCA
This sequence comes from Ashinkailepas kermadecensis, assembly GCA_034440615.1. Taxonomy (NCBI): domain Eukaryota; kingdom Metazoa; phylum Arthropoda; class Thecostraca; family Neolepadidae; genus Ashinkailepas; species Ashinkailepas kermadecensis. Next base: position 7,564 of record JAOTOM010000687.1, read on the forward strand.
CGACCTCGGAAACTGAGCCTGAAACCAACCGTCACAAGACAAAAACAAAATGCTCTAATGGTAAACAGGATCGTACCACAGCAAAACAGACGCAGAACAAACTGAAGCAGCGCCGCAGGAATTCATGCAATTCCATGAATAGTGATATGTAATCTATGTTATCGTATAGATTATCGCTACCGATCGTTACGTTCTCATAGTGATACCAGGAGTTATCATTGCACTTTCCAGTGAGTTTTGGGCATTTTATCACCAAGCAGTAAGCTAACATTCATTGTCAAACAACACCATTCAACTCGCCGCCTCGAAAAAGGAAAAGATACTTTCAGGAGAGGGTAATGTTCTGGATGACAAAAACCAACGAACAGCCTATTTGTCCAACCCTGAGTTATGTCACACGTCGATCGTCGAGACACGACCAAGAGCCTCATCGGTGGCACATACCCAACTGATTGATTATTTGGGTTTCAGGGCGCGTCGACTACAGCGCCATTTGACGCCCACAGCACATACCCGACCCATCTGTACCTGCACACTCGGCTAGAGATGGCAGTCGCGGCAAACATGCATCGACACATCACTGCTGGCGGGCCGACATGTCACAAAGAAATACCGGCAGGCCGACACAGCATCACGGGCTACTGGCGGGCCCACACAGCAATTATGGTGGGCCGACACAGCATTACGGGCTACTGGCGGGTCGACGCAGCAATATTGGCGGGCCGACACAGCAATGCTGGCAAGCCAACACAGCATTACGGGCTACTGGCGGGTCGACGCAGCAATATTGGCGGGCCGACACAGCAATGCTGGCAAGCCAACACAGCATTACGGGCTACTGGCGGACCGACGCAGCAATATTGGCGGGACGACACAGCATTACGGGCTACGGGGAGGACCGACGCAGCATTGCTGGCTGGTGAACGCGGCGTCGGTGGAGCGCCGACACGACACTACTGGCAGGCCGACATCCGAGCGGACGAGTGCTGCGACGCAGACGAGGCGCAGCTGTCGCCGCCGGACGGGCACGACGACGGAACCGGCGGCACTTCACCGCCGGCGGCGTTCTTGACCTGGCGCGCGCCGAATATCTCGCTGCCCACGCGCACGTTTGTACTGCCCACCAGGATCTACCGGCGGCGAGCGTGCGCCGTGTTCGGTACACCAGCCGGCGAGAACATCGACTCGAGCGGTACGACGGAGTGACACGACACGCGACAGCCCACCGTACAGCTCGCCGGCAGGCTTACGCCAACTACTAGGCTAAGTAGTGTTGCAAGCCAAGCCACCTGGACGGCACTCTGAGATCACACTCCCATTCTCACCCTCTCTCTTTCTCTCATATGCATGATACGTTAGCTGATCAATCAAATAAATGCCAACAATTTCATCGATTACATCTATTTCAGTCTAGACGACACCTACACTCGTTCCTCACATATTCGGAGCTGAAAACCGGCACTGCAAAGTGGACCAGCAAAGAGATTAAACCAAATGAGCGCAAGTTAGGCCATGTGTGTGTGGTGGGGGGGGGGGCATACCGCGTGCTCGTAGTCGGATGACATTCCCATGGACAGCTCAAGCTGCTTGGTGGTCACAACCAGGCCGGTGCAAACGCTATCTCGACACTTAATCAGCCGCTGGAAACAAGGGGAGCAGCGTTAGAGCGGGATACAAGGAACACAAGACGCCCGCTATACAGGTCGGCAGGTGCCCACATACCACGCCAGGATCCACAAAAAAACGCAGTACTCCGCAGTCAACACGTTAGTGGAGTACCTAAACAATCATTAAAGGGGCCCCAGCCAACACAAACAAACCTGCTGCACATAATCAGGAAAATCACTAGTACGCTCGCTACTTAGACCAGAATAAGAATTAACACAATCACTACACATACTGGCCAGCATACCCACTCCAGAGAACCGGGCGTGCACGAACACGACTGTTACAGATCTCCCAGCCTGTACCACAAGAATCATTACCAGCATCCCGATCAGTGTGAACGCAGTCGTCACACAAGCCTACCAGTACAGGCACACCTGAGGCACGCGACACAACACAACATCACGATTGTTACAGATCTCCCAGCCCGTACCACCAGAATCATTACCAGCATCCGACCAGTGTGAACGCAGACGTCACACAAGCCTACCAGTACCCGCACACCTGTCACACAACACAACACAGCAGGCACACAACACAACACAGCAGGAACACAACATAACACAGCAGGCACACAACATAACACAGCAGACACACAACACAGCAGGCACACAACATAACACAGCAGGCACACACCAGTCAGTACATCTGGTCGGCGCGCAGTCAATCGGTTAAATCGACATTCAATAGTTTGATAAAACGGACCTTCAAGAACACAATAGAGTAACTGACAGTTCGTCCGCAGACTGAACAACTAAGCCGAGCCACACCGGACCTGGTCGAGCTTAACCAAGTCGGTGCCCACTGGGTCTGGCCCGAAGAAACACACAGCAGATCCATGCGACGCAAGATTTACCATACCACCCGACCACACTTTTCAAGTTCACACTCACACAGTTTCAAACCCTAAGTTCACGAACTTAGGGGAACTTGTGCACTGGGCGATATTGGCGTTTTTCATTGTCTCATCCTGCATGAACCTCATGTAATAATAGCCTTCACGTACAAGCCTTGTACAAGGTGAACCTTTGCGAAGGAGCGTTTTCCGAGACCACCCGTGTTGTTCTGAATATTTGTCCTGGTACAGTCCGTGCTGGGTCCGCCACCTGGGTCGGGTGAACTCGTGCCCGATTAGGTACGCTGAGATCACATCCGGCCAGGGTATGTTGGGCGAGGTCTCATCACACCCGGACAGCCGAGGCAAGGCCACATCACGCTCGCTCGGGTGAGGTACTTACTGCAATTACAAATGTGGCAGCGCTCCCGGTTTAGCGCGGGCGAAGCACACACCTGGAAATCCGGGTTTGGTCCGGTGGCCGGGTCGTGGTTGAAGGCGCCGATGGTCATCAAACCGGTAAGCACGAGGGACGGACACTGCTTCTGCACGTGCAGTGCCAGCGCCTCCGCTTCCCCGACCTCTACACCGCCCTTATCTGCCCCACAGAAGATCACAATGTCGCTGTTGCCAGCTGACTGAGCACACAGCGATTTGGTGCACTGCTGCCTCCATTGTTCGACACAGGGTGTGCAAATTCGCCAACTTAGGCGCCAAGGCAAGGATGCACACACAACTTCCAATCGAGATAGCTTCCATATCCTGAGGAATATAGTCATCGAAATCGTAATTTTGGCTAATTTCGAGGTAAGGAATCAGCTGAATGCAGTTCCAATTCCATTTCCCATCACACGTTCCGCAAATGCACAAATTTTGGGTCATTTTCACCGGATCTGATATCCTAGCGGTCCTTTAACGACCACACCCGGTAATTTTTATGAAGTTCATTCTAATGTTGGTATGCTGAACCAACTGAATCGACTCGAGCAAGTAACTGTCCCAGGGCTATTGGCTGCATCAACAAATTAACTGTTGGCGCTTCATTCCTTCAAAAGCCCCGTCGACACCAGTAGACCACGGCTGCAGCACATGTACATCCAGAAAGATCCCCCACAACATAATTACACATCATTGCCGTGTCTGATCCGGAGACGTATGCCCCAAGTCAAGGGTCGATGCTTACTTTGCATAGCCCGGCATCGCATCCTCTCGTGTGCTGAAACTGGCACTTTCACAGGATCCACAGACACACACACACACACATGGGCACAACATCACACCGCAACAGCAGCTAGAGCGACTCACTCTCCTCGCCGCTGGTGTTGACCTGCACCATGACCCCGAGCCGGCCCAGGCCGGACTTCTGCCGCGCCGCGTTCAGCGAGTCGGCCAGTCGCGCCGAGTCGAGTGTCTCGACCATGGCGAGTGCCGTCAGCCGGGCCACCTTGTTAACCTTGTTGCGCTGCAGCCGGCCGATGAAGTGCCACCGGATGTCTGGGCACAGCTCCACAAGCTGTCGACACGACACCACCAGCCATCAGCGGGCACCATTGGCCATCAGCAGGCACCATCAGCCATCAGTGGCCACAACCGGCTGTCAGCGGACACCACCAGACATCAGCGGCTACCATCAACCATTAACGGGCACTACCAGCCTGCACCAGCCATCAGTGGCTAGCTACAACCATTCACGGGCAACACCAACAGGCCAGCCTGCACCAGCTATCAGCGAGCTCCGCTGCTGAGCGCCGGCACGGGTCTCGGGAGAAGATCAGGACAAAGCGGTCACCAGCAGTGTCTCAAGAAAATACTGCGCATGGGCAATATTAGATCACAGCAGTAATCTTCCGTCTTTTTATGGGTGCATGGGCATCCGCACGAACAGGTGGATGGTCATGAATATTATGCGAGTGCACCGAGCAGCACCAGGTTAAAGCCCACTTAAGCACATATTTGACGCAGTATTAGTTACTATTAGAACTTCAATGTGCATTGAATTTCGTTGAATCGTATGACACTCATCACAAAGTTATTTTAGAACATGCACTTGTATTTAGAAATCTCGTCCTGGCGTTATATTCATAAATTGGGTAATGAACAAGTATAGGCAGGTATAATATGTGGTATATATATATATATATATCACATGTTTTTCTTTTACGACGCATTCAACCGCGAGGTCATATAGCGTCGCCAACCTCTCACGCCGGTTGGTCGCGGGTGGACTCGGTAACGCTGCCGGTTGCGAGATTTGAACCCACAAACTTGCGATCAAGAGTCCGACACCCTACAGGCTGAGCTACCGCGGCCCCTTTCTCCAGTTAGTTAAAATCCACAATATTAATACCATACATAGCGCAAAAACGGCGTCCATGCAGTGCTAGCCCCTGCTGTTAACCATGTTATCAAACAAGAGTTACACTCATTATGCAGCCTGAACAACCTTGTTATCCCTAATGAGGGGAAACAATTTGGCATAGCATTTTCATCTTGAAATAACATACAATTTTTTTAATACGCATCCGCAAAATATCTTAAACTTGGGTGTACCGCCCAGGCCATTTTTCTCCTCTCCAGTGGTCATCGGCCATCTTTGGAGTCTAAATGCTGCAACTCAGAGCCAAGACTAATGCTGACACAACGAAGTTTAACTTCTTAGCTCCAAATTCGTCACATGTTTTTATAGAGCAGCATGAGTGTCTATTGAACACCTAGAGAACTCATTCAAATTTATTTTTCCAGCCACACACTACACTCAGGCAGTGCTATGTGCATTGGTTTCCAGCTTCAGCTCCATCACATCGGACCTTGGCGCTCCATGCCAATTCTGTGTCCCTCAGTCGATCTCAGTGCCACCATATGTCTCTCCACTTCTTCATGTAAGGAACGGGTCATGCTGATGCTGAAAGGGGCGCTGACAAGTGCGAGCATGACATAACAATCGCAATACATTTTTTATTGCATGGAAGCTTGTAACATGTGATCTTCACAACTTTATGCTCTTCAAGTGCTGCCACAACAAGCTTTACTTTAACAAATAATGCTTTACATTAACAAACAATGCAAGCACCTCAGAGGAAGGAATGCACACTAAGCTAAAAAGTGAGGGGTAAGTTTAGTTATGAATAAAGTAAGAATGAGTCGAAAAAAAAGTTAAGAAAGCACACACACACACAAGACAACCACAGCTCCCACTTTTGCGGGAGCTTTGTAAGAGCTTTGTAAACTTTGAATGCCCCAGGAATGTGCTAATAGAGACTTGGAATTTGCGAGTGTCCTGGTAGCCCTAAAAGCACTCTGAAAGCTCTGATAGCTACTTTGATAGCTCCATAAGAGCACACTGAATAGTCAAGAGGAACACTATAGAGATAACAGTGCAGTACCCTGGCAGCCAGAGAGGCTGCCCTGGCATGTGATTAGAGTCACCCCATCAGTTGCAGAGGTCGTCCGGACAGCCATAGACGCCCTTGATCGCCTGATTGATTGACTCTTGGGGTCTTAGCGTGTCTCAATATACACATATTGTAACCAGTAGAGGCCCACGAAAGTTCCAGAGGTGGACCGCCATACCAGCTCCAGAGAGGCACTCTGATGGCCACATATGGACACCTTTGTTGAAGAGGGCGTGCCGACAGCTCCAGAGTATGCCCCAGCACGTGCTTAGGGGTGCCCAAGAAGACACCAAGGCATCTTCACAGATACCCTGGTGAAAACAGCTGACATCCTGGAATGTGTGAACGACGCTCAGTGCCGCCGAAGAGTCAGGGAGCGCAACGATACTTCGCTTCCTCCTGAAGTTCGTCAGGGGACCACCTCTTCATTTGTCTCTGTCCCTGACAGTAAAGTTTGATGGCTTCAAAGTCAAATGTCCGAAATTTATATTGAATTTAGAAAGTCAGAATTTTGCTTCGATAGCCGGGGAAGCCTAGGAATCCAACCGCTGATGAATCTGGCTATATGATATAGTGCAAATAATAAAATTCGGCCTTGGGCACATGCAAAGAGGAATGCAGTACAGATCAGCTAACAACTTCCTGGTCCGTGCAACTTCACGAGCAAACTCTGCTAGAATCAGATGCCATCTCAATGGAGGAACAAACTTCAGATGCATCATTGCGCATGAAAAGGATATGAATCCAGCTATGTGTAGCTTTCTTCATCTTCTGCTCTGTCACATGGTTGGCAATGCTGTCAGAGGACCATGGGAACCATGTTCAATTCTGATGACCATGTACGTCGATGACCATTACCATGTTCATGCTGCATTCTTCTATAGCCAAAGGTCCATTGCCATGTATAAAAAGCTATGGATGTTTTTTTGACACAATAGAGCAGTCCATGGCCTGTTAAGAAATATGAGGGTTTTTGGTATTTTATACTATGCCCATGCATAAACATAGCAATGATACATTACAAGCATACCTTTTCATCTGAAGCCTTCTCCAGGAGTTCATTAACATAATTCTCTCCAAATATTCTTTGTCCAGCTTGATATGCATTAATGATATCCTCAATTGGTTTTGTCTTGGAAACAGCTACCAATCTTGGTTGAAAATATTGCAGTTCCTGCAAACAGAGACATGGAGATAATGTGGACAACAGGCATATAGTTAGTTAGTTACTTGGGCTTTAGGGAGCATCGACCATGTCGATCATATAGCACCCATAACAGGCATGTTCTGCAAATATTTCATCCCAATGCAAATTAATGGAAAAATAGCAATAACACTCAACAGACTTGTTCACATAAACCAATCTGCTCAGGGGAGTCATTTCACATATTATTTAGGGATCATGCATCCTATCCCAATATACATGGACACACTGTTAAGGGTGCACTCTCAGATGTTTCCATATGGTTCAGGGCATTAAGGCTGGCAAAAACCTGATCCAACTCCAGATCTACATAATTTTCCTTGAGTGCCCCCTTTCACCAATTATGTTCACAAAATTATACCAAAAAGATGGCTGAACCACCTCAGATGATACCAGCTGTCTTATGTGCCCATTACTTGCTATATGTGGTGTTAACATCTGGTGAACTGGTGATCAGATACTCATTACAAAGGGGTGTCACTGAATATCGTACCTGGACGTCAGAGAAGCACAGGTATCATACTTGTCAACAAAAACACTTGTAGATAACAATTTCTCTGGCACCATCAAGCATGAAACAAAAATTGTCATGAACTTAAAACAACACAATTCCCATGGTAATGGGTGGTCCCATCATCTTAATCATGTTCAGAAGCATGTCTTCAAAAATATTTACCCCCACCCCACACCAAAAAATGCCATATCAGTTTCAAAGTAAAAATGCATGGGTTAGGTTAGGATCCTTTTGAAATTCTGCACTATTTTGCATTATACATTACCCAATTCGAGCTCCATTTCCCCCACACTTTTACCATGGTTTGTTGGGGGAGAATGGATACCATATATCTGCATTGCAAAAATATGTTTTCTGGTGTTTTTTCATGTTATTTGAATGCATTTGATGTTTATTTCTTGAACCTTGAAGCGACCTTGAAGCTCTTGCAGTAGCAGGGCTTCCGTCGTAGATGAGGATGTTCACATACTTGTTCTCACAGCAAGTCAAGGCGTCCAGGCAAATAGTGCACGGGCGATCGCAAATGCGCGCGGCCATCTTCTCGTCGAGCTGGACGGAGAACGAGATCATCGCAACGCTCAACACATGGCGGTCCATCTTCGGAGGATACGAGGCCTCGAAGATCCTGCAGAAGCGCTTGCTGCTCACTGGGTTGTAGGACAATCCGTACTTGACCCAAACGACGCGGAACTCCTCGGTGATGTTCGACTTTTGGTGATGATGGATCCAATGCACTTCAATGCGTTGCTGTTGGCCGACACGCCGCTATCCGTCCCGGACGTCTCACCGCCGTCCACGAATCCGTCCAGGGTGGTGTGTTGACACTTGCGAGCACGTGCGGGGTCCTGCAACTGATGCTGGGTGAAGAGTGCGACGCCAGCGTGTCTGTCTCGGTGGACGCGGAGGTCTTTGAACACTTCGAGCTGTTCGGGAGTATGCAGTTGCACGTGGTCTTCTCGTCTGCAGCCAGGTTCCTGTGCATCATTTGCGTCCAAACGAACAACATTTTAAAAATCATATTCTTATAGTATAGTGTTTCGAAATTTTGATAGAGCTGTTGGCACGTTACAGCCGTGGCGCTGGAGTTAGGTGTTGACTATATTCACCATTGTGACACCCTGCCCTCTAACGAGCCTCGCGGGAAATTTACACTCCGAATTCGAATTTACTCACTCTGTCAACAGATGTCACGTCATCATTTACATGTAATGCAGAACTGGGTTGCAGCACGTGCACGGTGGGTGAAAAATTATTGAGGGTAGCGTGCACCAAAGGACGCTACCTATCAGGAAATGGCTAGAGGTGGTGGGAAAAGTCTTTTGATTGGTGGAAAACTATTTCAAAACTGAAGAATAAAGCAACGAATTGTTTGTCTTAGAGAGAAGTCATGATTGTTATGATTTCTCATGGCCATTTCCCCAAGATTTACTAATTTTACAGGGCAGCAAGGTGTTGCCCAAACAACCCTTTGGCTACTGCCCTGCCAGACAAAACCTTGGAATATTTACCATGTTCTTGGAAAACCATATTTGTTCTTGGGATCTTGGAATGAACTTGAATCGATTTGATTAAATTGAAAAAGATGGGGATACATTTTCCACTCGACATCCTAAAGTAAAACCAATTCTGGGACTCTGCATTAGTCATTAGCCATCTGGTGACAAAATTGGCTAGCCAGAGACCCAAAAATTGGCCAGCCACAACCAACCCTGTAAAGAACATATTCTGATAAGATGGCATTGTGTAGAATATACAGAAGTGACCTGACCATATTTCATTGACATTTGACATATCAATTAACCCAGAATGCTTATTTCACACCCATAATTTTTGCATGCCAAATGACAACCAGGTGAATTTTCCCCACTGAATACAGTAAAAATGCATGGAAATTGTCTGATTTACTGTTTTGAAATTACTGACCTCAGGTCAGTAATCTTGACATTTGGGTTCAAGCTTAAAATTATTGGGGGCTAAGCCAACATTGGTTGACAAGGGCCCCTGAAAACTACACAAATTGACACCAATGCCTTATGCATTTCTCCAATTTTCACTGTCTCTGCTAAGTCCCTTATGCTTTGCAAATTGCTGCCATATGAAGGTCCTATGCCAAATTGGGCATCATGGCATGATTGGTACAGGAGTTTGCTGGGAAATTTGATGAGTTCAATTAAAAGATTATTTCTCTTCTTCCCACATTTTCTCATGGAATAAAAACCCAGATAATGCTGAGCCTTCCTATACCTCATACCTTTGCTGAAATATGCTCTTGATTGGCCACTGAAATGAGGCTCTGGCCAGTGTACTTGTACAGTGTACAGTGTACTTTACTTAATGTGTTTTAGGGTCACAGCATATTTTTAGTGATCATCCATATTTTATTTTTCACCAGCTTTGTCACCTTTTTAGACCCATGGTGGAAGGGCATGTTTTTAAGGCCCCTATGTACTTATTCAGTGCTCTGGTGAGTTTTTGGAATCATGTTTGCTTTTGTGAGTCCATCCTGCTTTTGATGCCCTCATACTGTCTTTGTGGCCCATGTGTGCTTTAATGGACCTGGTGCATTTTGAGCACCTCTAGTGAGGTTTTGAGGGCCCCTATTTGGTTATTTAGGGCCCCAGATATATTTTAAAGCCCTGACACTCTTTTTGGCAGTACTCAGTGCATTTTGGAAGACTCCCAGCATCCATTTCCTCCATGTATTGGGCTCAATCAATAATATTTTCAAACTTCTTCATCAATGGCTCTTGGTGTGCTTGAAGAGCTCCACTGCATTAAATTTGTCCCCTAACAATATTTTGTTAGGCTAATGATACATTTATTTTAAGCCTGGGTTACTCTTCTGGAATCCAATGTAGTTAGCCATGACAGGACTCAATTGCTTGGGACCTGAGTGCAATTTAGTTTTGGCCCAGGTGATTTTTTAGGGCCCACCACAATGTCTTCCAATCCTTCATTATTTTTGGGTGCCCTAGCACAATTTCTGGGGCCCAAGAACAATTTTTCTGGCTATATTAATTTGTTTAGGTGCCTGATTCACTTGTTGTGGCTCCAGATTAACTTTCATTGAGTCCTGATGCAATTTTTGGAGCCTGGTATAATTTTTTTAGGGGCCAGCATTCTCTCGGGGGGGGAATTAATTGCCCTGTTTGTCCCTCCAACATGCACCAGCAATGTACGTACTTAAAGTGAAATGCTGCACAATGCACATGGCATCATACAGGCTCTGATCAGCATTCAGCAAATTGGCAAAGAATCTTGACTTCAAGAATAAATATGAGCAACACCAATAACAGGAATGCAGCTGACAAAAGCACCCACATGCACAGCAGTTTCTGCAATATCCCGAAGCAACTGAGGGATAGTGAACTATAGCTTCCTGATGGCAAATTACCAATTATGCGACTATTCTCCTGTGACCTTTGCATAAATCACATAATGCAGCCATTACCCTAAGATGGCAAAATCACTCAATAACCACCCAGGTCACTGACTGCAATTATACTAACAAAACAACACATTGTTGCAATCACCTGTTATTTCAGTTTGTGGCACTTGGCTTCAAAGTTGTTCTACTACAAATGTGCTAAATGATTAGCATCATGTTGATACTTTGCATTGAATTACCATGTGTCAATAAGAAAAACTGTATAGATTTATGGGTTTAATATTTAACAGTTAATATGTGTTTAATAATAAAGCTATGCATTTGTGAATTACAAATGTAGTTTTCTCATCATTAGACATGTCTCCAGCAACCTATTTGTGGTTCTGTTGGGCTGTCAACCTTCTGGCCTTTGGTAGCACACATTTTCACATTTTGGGTTCAGTTTAAAGAATTGAGGGTGCACATGAACCCCCAAAAGTATAGAGGTATGCTCTTGAACATGCCCCACAACCTCTATGATACTGCCCATGGTCTTATTGATGTATTTGCATGTAAATTCCAGCAATGCATTAGGATCCTCTCAGGTGTGCATTATATTTCTCAGGCATGTATCAGGTGTGGAGCTGCCACACTTTGCAGACTAGCACTCACATGCTTCTTCTATACAAATATAAGATATAATTACTTGAACTTTCATTGTTTTTCTTATATCTAGACAAGTTGTCATTTCAAAAGAAGCCAGCAGCAAATTTGTTCCAATCACATCATAAAGTACCATAAAAATATTTTGTCCTTAGCCAAAAGGTGCCCTAGGATCTTCTTGTATACCTATATATACCACAGCCTATACCAAGTTTTCATCATTTGTAAGCACTAGATTAGCTTTCCCTTGTAATCAGCTCATCCATCATTTGCAACAAGAAATTGTTCTAAAAACAAGCCATGAAGCTCCTCCCTGTTCCAGGTAACTTCTAATTGTCTCTCAACCCTGCTACCTAGGCACCTACTGACAGAAGTTCAAGTCCTATAACAGTAGAGTCCTTCCAGGTATTATTGCAGTTTAAGGTAACCACAAGACAAGTTTTACACACATTTTACTGCCATGAAGCATACAAATGGGTTAGGTTAGCATTTTGTTGTAAGTTAAAAAAGTTTTCAATTAAAAAAAATGTTAAAATTGAATTTTTTCTTCATAAACAGTTCAGTATTATTGTGCTCCAGATGGTAACAAGACAAGTTTATACACACATTTGCCTCCATAAAGCAAACAAATGGGTTAGGTTTAGTTAGATTAGGTTAGTTTAGGTTTTTTAAGTTGGAAAATTATAAACTTTCCAAATAATTTGGAACTTGTTTTTTTATTCTCAAAAGCAAGCAATGTTAGGTTAGTTTAGGTCAAGTTAGGTTTTTAATGAAAACATTTTCTGAAAATAAATTGCTGAATTTTTTTCAATTCCATTTCTTTAATATATTTTTTTTCTCTGAAGGGAGGATAGGTTAGGTAAGGTTGTAAATTTGTCTTAAAAGGTGTTATTTTTTAAATATTTTTTAAAACCCATATTTAGAATGCAATGTTTATGAAGGTGCTAAGATGATGGGACCACTTATTTTCTGTGCAAATGGATTTAGTAGAATTGTTTAAAGAAAAACTTTCCAACTTAAAAAACCTAAACCAACCTAACCTAACCCATTTGTTTGCTTTATGGAGGCAAATGCATGTAAAAACGTTTCTTGTTATCACCTTAAAGCACGATAATACCAAAAAGATTCGTTTTTCATAAAACAAATCACCAAAATTCGACATTTTTTTCTCCAAAAGCAGCTTAGGTTAGGCTAGGTTAGGTTAGGCTGGGTTAGTTTCTTTTTTAATCTTCAGAATTTGTGGGAAATAAATTGCTTGACATTGAAAAAAAAAAATTGGGGGGGATTTTTTGGTAAATTTGTCTTAAAAGGTGTTTTTGGAATTTGTTGGTTTTTTTTTTGCGGAATACCATGTTTATGAACGTGATTCGGAAGATGCGATCATTCGTTTTATCCGTAAATGCTTACGTCTCGGTTAATCTTAGCAATAATATATATAATGCGCCATATATGCCACACAGCTGTTGTTTGTTGAATAATTTATCCATCCCTCACCTGGCGCTTCTCAGACGTAATTAAAGGGACATTCAACACTTCATGCAGTTGATTCAACACTTTTTCACGTAGAAAATGCTTGATTTCCGCCTCTTTGCCACATACATGCCACAGCACTACCATTCCACCACAACCCCGAAAAAACTAAACACACAGCACGGCTAACAACTGGCTTCTGCTCGGTCTCGTCTTGCCTCACGACTTCCAACAAATAGTATAATTCATAATTAAATAGGAAAATCTAACCTAACCTAACCTAACCTAATACAATCTACTCTTATCTAAACTAATATAAACTCATATATTTTAATTAAAAAATACAAGTGTAATGTTTATCGTGACAGACCGCGAAGTGATATTTAAAAGAGTCGGCTTCTGCTCGGTCTTGTCGTCTTTCCTCACGACTTCCAACAAGCAGTATGATAATTAATAATTAAATAGGAAAACCTAACCTAACCTAACCTAGCATAATACAATCTACTCTTACCTAAACCAATATAAACTCATATATTATAATTTAAAAACACAAGCGTAATATTTATTGTGACGTCATCCGTACATCACGGCTGCAAGTCGTGCTCTGCTTAGTTTTTTTTTGGTGTTCTGGTAGAATAGTGGTGCTGTGTCATGTATGTGGCAAAAAGGCAGAAATTAAGCATTTTTGATGTGAAAAAGTGTTGAATCAACTGCATGAAGTGTTGAATGTCCCTTTAATCATGTCTGACAAGTGCCAGGTGAGGGATGGATAAATTATGCAACAAAAAACAGCGGTGTGGCATATATGGCGCATTATAGATATTATCGCTAAGATTAACCGAGACATAAGCATTTATGGAGAAAACAAATGATCGCATCTTCCGAATCACGTTCTTAAGTGTTCCACAAAAAAAAATCACGTGATTCCAAAAACTCCCTTTAAGACAAAAATACCAAAATAGGTAAGTGGTCACATCATGTTCATCACATTCAAAAACATTGGTAAATTTGCAGTATAAGGTGTTTTTTGGGGGGAATTCTTCAGAATACAGGTATATATTACGATCAAGGTAAAATGTGATAATTTTTAAACAAAAAAATACATGACTAAGATGATGGGACCACATATTTTCTGTGGAAATGAAAAACATTTTTTGTGAAATTTTTTTGGATAAATATTCCAACTTAAAAACCTAAACTAACATAACCTAACCAAACCTAACCCATATGTTTGCTTTATGGAGGCAAATGGATGCAAAAACTTGTCTTGTTACCACTTTAAAGCACAATACGTCTCCCCAAAAAATCTTTTAAAAAAATCATTTTTTTGGATTTTTGGATTTTTCTTCAAAAGCAGCTTAGGTTAGGTTATGTTACGCTGGGTTAGGTTTCTTTTTAATTTTGAGAATTTTCAGAAAATAAATTACTTCACATTTGTATAATCAAAGCATAGCATTATAAAAAAAATCCAAGAAATCAAGTTAACTTAAACTGTAAATTTACATCCTATAATACACTATTATCTACCTATCTACCTACCTACCTAGGTATAGGCACTTATCCTGATCCCTTCCTGTACTAACCAATCAGTTTTTTGTCATTCTGATCTGAAGCACGGCACTTAATGCGCCATTTAAACACAAGATAGCCAACATCACGCGATACATTCCATAGCTAAAATCACGTACCTGACCTCTCTGAGCACTGGCACGCTCCACCTTATCTCGTACGGAAGAAAGACGATTACCAATTTCAATCATTTTCCCCTTATTATTTGTTATGGAAAACATGCGCCAACATCGCCTAATCATTCTTCGCACGGACCTCGAGGGTCTATATCAGAACCTCTAATGCCCAAAACCGATAATGGCTTCAGAACCTATAATACTCAAAACCTATAGTGCTTCAGAGCCTCTAAATAGTCGTCTTGGGCGAATTTTCAATACCTATAATACTCAAAACCTATAATGCCTCAAACCACATAATGCTTGGAACATATAGTTGTTCAGAACATATAATACCCAAATCCTATAATGCTTCAAAGCCTCTAATACTACGTCCTGTGGGAACATTCAAAACATATAATGCTCAGAACCTATAATGCTTCGAAACCTATAATGCTCAATTCCTATAATGCTTCGTTGCAACTAATATTCAGAAAGCATAACTCTGGAAACAGCTAGTGCTTCAAAACCGCTAAAGCTCAAAGCCTATAATGCAAAGAATCTATAATGCTCAGAGCCTATAATGCTCAAAACCTCTAATATCAGCTGACAACTGCATGCCATTATCGCCCTTATCAGTTTACTTCACATCTCCACCGTACTCTACCAATACTCGCGCCAGGTACAGGGCCGTAATACAGGTCCTTCAAGACGGAAATCGGTGGAAGGTGAACTCGTGGGCCAATCACTAGTGGGAATTTCAGAGGAATGCGGCGGCTTCAATGTCCCGTATGTTCCCAGGGCGGCGCTAATATCAGCATGTTCCCCCGCGGTTTCTCATTCCTAGCTGGTGCGTGGTGGTGTGGGATTCCTCCCTCAAGGCATCTGATGATATGTTCGGTGCTCCAGAGCCATTTTCCTGACCCGGCCATTTAATTTTTTAATCCCTCCATATTTTGGAGGGCTCCGGCTTGATTTTTTTTTCGGATACCAATGCGATTTTTTGGGTCATATTGTGCTTATGTGGGGCCCTAGACGCCATTGGGGAGCTGCAACTTTTGGGTGCCCGGCGCGATCTTTTGGGCCCCCAGTGCGATTTTGAAGGGCTGAGACCCGACTCTTTTTAGTCCAATGTAATATTTTGTATCCCGACGTCATGCGATTGGATCCCTAGCGGTAGTTTTAGCGACTTCGACACTTTTTGGGGGTCCAATACGTTTTGGAGGCTTTTGGGCCATTGTTAGGGTCTCAGAGTGATTATCTATGTCCGTGTCCGTGTCCGTGTCCCTCTCCGTGTCCGTGTCCGTCTCCGTGTCCGTGTCCGTCTCTGTCTCTGTCTATGTCTCCCGCTCCCTCTCCGTCTCCGTCTCTGTCTGTCTCTGGCTCTGTCTCTCCATCTGTCTGTCTATCTGTCTCTCCATCTCTCCATCTGTCTGTCTATCTGTCTCTCTCTCCATCTGCCTCTCTCTCCATCTGTCTGTCCCTGTCTGTCTCTGTCTGTCTGTCTCTCTGTCTGTCTGTCTCTCTGTCTGTCTGTCTCTCTGTCTGTCTGTCTCTCTGTCTGTCTGCCTCTCTGCCTGTCTGTCTATTTGTATCTGTCTCTCTGTCTGTCTGTCTGTCTCCATTTAGGTATTGTCCCTAGATACCATGCTTCTTAAAATAAAATATAAGTATCAAATGTTAAGCGCTACATCCTGACAGGTTATGTAGTCCATGTCCTGGGCAACATGGCGACTTTGGCAATAGGCGCGTTATTGGTCCAATACATAATCTCTGCCATCGCCTAAGGAAGCAGGACCTCGGGTAGCATGTTAACTGGGTGGGCAAGTGTCCTTCCAGTAGAATCAGCTTGAACCCAATCGGTTGAGTGTATCCACCCAGCTAAAATCAGTAAAATAATAAGGCAGCTGGAAGACAAAGGTAGTCCGTGAGATCAGGCGCCTATCTCGCCAATACCGTTGCTATTCCGAACAGCTGTGTGGTTTGAGAATGTAGGCACCCTTTTGGGCCATTCGGGCAACGTTCTTCGTAATATGCGGAAAATTACTGGCAATATATGCTCCTCTACTGAGATGAAAAGCATCTTTCTAGGCACCTAGTTGCTTTGAGAATGCAAGCGTCATCCTGGGTTAATCCGTGCTCTCATCTCTGGGACATTTCGGATCCGAGATGGAACCTCACTAGTTCACTTTAGCACTTAGGGGTCTTGTTCTTCCGTCACGGGCACTTTCAAATCGAAAGATCATCCCAGCCCTCTCTGACCATCAGGCACCCAGTTTATTCCTCAGCTGTTAGAGGTCCGCTTCCGCTGAGATTCCTCTTTCCAGCTGGCATAGGCATTCCACAGGGACACGGAGCACATAAAACAGCACCCCTGAACAGGGGTGTTGTTTTATGTATTTCGTTATTTTTGGGAAAAGATCTCTGTTTCATGACATTTTTTTGTCGTCACCCCCCCCCCCCCCTCCACACACATTCAGAAACTTCTGGCTGCGCCACTTCCTAATTATGCCACTGAAACGTAGCATGGTGAGTATTACTGGACAAACCTGGGCATCCTCAAAATCTCCCCCCCCCCGATACAAATTATAGGTATGTCATTGGTCTTCAGCGTACGCATACCTATTCCATGCAAGGGAACACGAACGCCAGGTCTCCTCTACTTCAGCCCGGCAGCGGTCAAAGAGGAATAATCGGCCACAGCACCTATTAAAGCTGGATCCGCCCCTGTGGTACTTAGACACTGAAATTGCCTATTCGTAAAACCAGTGACTCAGCTTAGAAATCACCGACAAGTAATGGCCTATTCGTAAAACCAGTGACTCAGCTTATACATCAACGACAAGTAATTTAATTCAGGGAGCATTCACTCCAATATCCTGCTCTTCACAAGCCAAATGCATGAACGCGGCCAATGCGGCGATCAATTCATGTCCTACACTCACATGTGTCGCCGCTCTGGCGGATACACCTGGAAGCTTTCGGGCGGTGTCTGCCATTGGTAGACTACGGTGGAGGCGCGGAGTGAACCGTACGGCCGATTATAGCATGCGGTCGTCAGCTGATATTATAGGTTTTGAGCATTATAGGCTCCGAGCATTATAGATTCTGTGCATTATAGGCTTTGAGCTTTAGCGGTTTTAAAGCACTAGCTGTTTCCAGAGTTATGCTTTCTGAATATTAGTTGAAACGAAGCATTATATGAATTGAGCATTATAGGTTTCGAAGCATTATAGGTTTTGAGCATTATATGTTTTGAATGTTCCCACAGGACGTAGTATTAGAGGCTTTGAAGCATTATAGGATTTGGGCATTATATGTTCTGAACAACTATATGTTCCAAGCATTATGTGGTTTGAGGCATTATAGGTTTTGAGTATTATAGGTATTGAAAATTCCCCCAAGACGACTATTTAGAGGCTCTGAAGCACTATAGGTTTTGAGTATTATAGGTTCTGAAGCATTATAGGTTTTGGGTATTAGAGGTTCTGATATGTCCCCGACCTCGATATATAACTAGACAGACAACTTCACTTTTCAAAAAGTTATCGACGGCGGCGCCGCATATGGGCAAAACGGCAGCACTATAGGCGCTGCGCATTGTATTATGGATGTAAAGCAGTGGCTCTCAAACTTTTTGATGTGGCGACCCCTGTGTACCCAGAGCGTCGCGCTGCGACCCCACATTCTGTATTTTTTATTACATTGTTCTGTATTTTGTTACTTGCGAAGCATCACTCATAAATTTACAGGTAGTGCATGAATTTATGGCGACAGCGTCATAAATTCATGCGGTATCAACAACAGCGCGGCGTTATCAGAGTGCAACGGACCAGATGTGTCGGGTCAATTCACAGTCGATGATTGCTCGCGACCCCACCAGAAGGGCCCCGCGACCCCAGCTGGGGTCGCGACCCCTAGTTTGAGAACCACTGATGTAAAGCCTGGATGGATGGACATGTACGCCTGGATTGGAAACCAACAGCTGTTTGTATCGGCCCACCCAGCTGAGGGCAAGTAAAAACACGGAAAGGCGGCGGACTTTAGGCCGTGCGCCTGTGGGAGTTCAGGGTACGCATTTCGTATTTGAATTTTTTCCAAATTAATTCAGCCATCCCAGGAAGATTGCATCAGACTTTCATGATACAGAATTGATCAAGGAACTTTACTGTTCTTTCCTTCTTGATTTATTACGCTCCGTTCAGAAGTTCTCGTGGTGAGAAGTGAAGAAATTTGTGAGAGGAAGCTCACCTCGCCCCCAGGGTCAGCCCACCGATGTTGATATCTTGATGATCTTGATCTGGAATATTTATCTTGATCTTGAAATGATTGGACGGGGCAAGGTACATGAAGACAATGGGCACACCAAAATGAATTGGGGGGGGGGCACATTCCATTGGCTCCCATGTTCGAAGTTGAAATAATATGCGGGGGTGGGTTAAGCAAACATTGAGGTGGCCGTTCCCTCTCAAAGGTATATAGAACAACACCCCTGAGTCGAACGACTGGCAAGTGGTAGCGAATCGGAGAGAGGTGTGGCGTTGCCAGCTAGGGTATGCTGCAAGGGCTGATCCAAGGGGAGGAAGCGAAAGTGGCGCCCCTTATGACCCGAAGGACGCCTCTCTTGGAGGCTCCCTAGTGTACCCTCCCTCGAATTTCTTAGCGCAACGCGCTCCTCGGCCTGGCAACGGCAGTCCTCTGGGAGTCCGAACGTACGCCGCGATTTTTTTGGCGAAAGCCACTCCTCAGACAAAAACAAATGGTGCCCCTCTTGGAGATCGGAGTGTACCCCGTCCAAATGTTCTGGACAAAGAGCCGCCCCTCTGGAGAAATGACGCCTCCTTGGCAAAATCATAAATATGTCAGTGGTATGGTTGTGTAGTTGCTGGGTCCGAATTGCAAACACGTCTGACAGCTTTCACGTCCAGCCCGCCCGGGCGTACCGCACGTCCGGTCACCGTCAGCTTTATTCTCACACTCCCGCGGCCGGGGATCTTTTGGCGCGAAAACAACAAGCCAATCGGAATGCACGCGTCGCCTTAGCGATGCGCGGGACCATGACGTCACCCGTCTACACTCTATAAACCTTGAAAAAAGGAGTGCACACGCACTCAACGCACATGACCTAGACATGACACCGGAGCGAACTGACTCAGCCGGGGTTAATATCAATCTCCTTCTCTTCATATCAATCACGTATGGACAAGCTCGCAGAAAGTCAAGCCCCAGTAGGCACGGCACATCTATGTGGTCCGACACGAAAACACTCATGTTCGCTGGCATTCCGTCAACATGGAAGCACAGAGTGGCTTTGCCTGCCAGTGGCAGCTCATCTCGTGACGCCGTCTTGGCCCGCACTGCAGTCTTACGTAACCTCGGGGAATTTGGCAAAAGGTCGAACGCTGCTTGGTTCAGAATACTAATGTTGCTGCCTGTGTCCAGCAGGCACTTACAGTCGACTCCCGAAATCTTAGCCACAAATGTCATGTCCTCGTTCAGTGAAACCCATCGGTCGCCTGGGTCACCGTCGGTTATGTTCGCTTCCCTCTCGGTTTCTCTCCAGGTCCCTTTGTCCCTTCCGGAATAACATCCTCTCAGCCCATTCCTCACGGCCTTTGACTGGGTCCGGGTCCCCCATGGCCCCTCGGGTGAACCCGCGGAAGCTTCCCAAATACCTCCCACACACTTCTGGCACATGTCCCTGACAACCGCATTTCGGGCACCTAACATCTCGCTTGTCACAGTAATACCCCATGTGGCCAGGCTGGCCACAGGCGTAACACTCGCGCGGCCTACGCACAGGTCCATTGTACCTGAGTCCAGTCTGGACTTGGAGCTCTAATTCGGCTATCCTCTTCTCTAACCGAGCAACAGCTGACGCTTTAGGCTGGGCCCCCCTTGCAGCCAGCTGGCGCTCCGGCTGGATCACGTGCCGAGCGGCACTGCACACGTGACGTACTTTTGCCACTGCATCCTCAAAAGTACTCGCTCCCGACGCGACAACAGGCGAGTACAGGTCGCCTGGAAGTGCCGACAGGAAATGGTCGTATAGCAGACCCTCCAATGCCTGTCCTGGGAATGCTTGAGACACCATCTTCTTAAGCCGTATCACAAACGCATCTAGCGAACGGGATGGGTCGTACCTGAGATCCATAAGGGCCACATGGTGGTCCACAGAGCTACCACTGCTGAAACTCCCCTTCAGGCCGAGCTCAACTTCACTATAAGACTCTTTCTGTCGGGCACCAAGGGCATCGAACGCATCCCTTGCGATTCCTGTTAGACACAATGGCAACATATCCAACTTCCGGCTCTCGTACCAATCATGATGCCTACTGATCCTCTCATAGTCGTCCAAAAATATCTACACCGAGCCACCTCCGTCGAAGCTTGGCATACCAACCATAGCAAACCTTGGCTCCATTCTGCTAGTTCCAATGGGCTTCAACTACAGACTTGTGAACACGGTTTATACCAGTCACTCGACACTTCCAATATCCAAACGCGTCTGGCTCGACTGAATCACGCCACGCGCCTCATTAAACCGACATATATGCCTCGCCTTGACAAGGCACTCACGGTTCCGACGCCGAGAATCGCACGCAGGAGTTGCGAGTCAGTCCTGCGTAGGACCTTAACCGTGTCTTTGAGATGCCACGTTGCTACGCGGAGTCGTTACGTCATCTCAATCAGCTGGCGCGCAGACGAGTACTGGAGGCGCCTGCTAGTCTGTCGTTGCTAGGCGACCACAGCACTCACCAGAACCTGTATCTGGTAGGGCCGCCATCTTGCTCGCGACCCCAAACTCATCACTTGCACGCAATCCTTCTGTGTAAGTGGCTGCACTCACGCGTCACACCGAGCCAAGTCATAAGTCACTACACACCGTTACGACAGGATTCCGGCGACGCGAATCCGCTCCTCAGTTCTCATTCCGCCACAGCACTCAATCGAGTCATCTGGCTTCCGTCGTGCGAGTCAGACGATCCGAAAGCTGTCAATCCGACCGCTGCCACCAATGTAGTCGCTCGGTCCGAATTGCAAACACGTCTGACAGCTTTCAAGTCCAACCCGCCCGGGCGTACCGCACGTCCGGTCACCGTCAGCTTTATTCTCACACTCCCGCGGCCGGGGGTCTTTTGGCGCGAAAACCACAAGCCAATCGGAATGCACGCGTCGCCTTGGCGACGCGCGGGACCATGACGTCACCCGTCTACAGTTGGCTTGTACCCTCCATGGAACTTCCGCTCAATCCTCTTTGCGGATTGGTTGGTACGCCGAAGTCTGTACTCACCCATTCAGTTGTGTAAACCACTCCACCGGAAAACATAAGCCACATACCTAGAGAGCATGTAGGGTGGGGGCGAAAGCAGAACCGTCCATTCTTATCTTTGAGGGTGAAACTGCCCCCTCAATGCTTGCTTCCCTCCACCCGCAATAATTTCAACTTCTAGCATGGGAGCCTATGGAATGTGACCTCCTATTCATTTTGGTCTGCCTATTGCCTTCATGTACTTTGTCCCCTCCGATCCTTTTAAGAAATCAACATCGGTGGGTCGACCCTCTCGTCGAAATGGGCTCCGTCTCACAGATGCATTCACTTCGCATCACGACAACTTCGGAACGGAGCGTAATAAATCAATAGGGAAATAATGGTAAGGTTCCTTGATGAATTCTGTATCATGAAAGGCAGATGCAATCCTCCTGGGGTGGCTGAATCAATTGAAGAAAAAATACAATACGAAATTCATACCCCGAACTCCCATAGGCGCACGGCCTAAAACTAGCCGCGTTTCAATGTTCTTACTTACCCCCCGCTAGGTGGCAGGTTGGTGCCGCTGATACGCACAGATCAAAGGCGCCGACGCGGAGCTTCCAATCCAGGCGTACATCATCCATGGTAAAGCATTGACCTTTATGTATAACTAGATGGATAACTCGACTTTTCAAGACAGTCCCGACGGCGGCGCCGCATATGGGCAAAACAACGGCGCTGGTAGGCGCTGCGCAGTGTGTTGTGGATGTAAAGCGGTGATGCTGGGGCGTTCTAGGTGGCGAAAATGACTATAGCATTTTCAAATGATATAGTCATATATGAAGCAACAGCTTTTGTTTGATATATATGTAGACGGGTGACGTCAAGGTCCCGCGCGTCGCCTTGGCGACGCGTGCCTTCCCATTGGCTGGTTGGTTTCGCGCCGAAACACCCCGACCGCGGGGAGTGTGAGAATAAAGCTGACTGCGAGCAGGGGTGCGGTCAGCCGTGCGGGATGGACTCGAAATCTGTCATACGTGTTTGTAATTCGGACCCAGCGACTACATTGGCGGCGGCGGTGGGATTGACAGCTTTCGGGTCGTCCGACTCGCACGACGGGAGCCAGAAGACTCGATTGAGTGTTGTGGCGGACTGAGGAGCGGAGGATTTGCGTCGTCGGAATCCTGTCGTAACGGTGTGTAGTGACACTTATGAATTGGCTCGGTGTGACGCGCGAGTACAGCCACTTACACAAGAGGATGGCGTGCAAGAGATGAGTTGGGGAGTCGCAAACAAGATGAACGGCCATGGGAAGATGGCGGCCCGGCCGGATAAAGAGTCGGGTGATGGTGCTGCTGTCGCCTAGCAACGGTAGACTGCAGCAAAGCACCTTCAGTGCTCGTTGCGCGGCAGCTGACTGGAGTCGCGAAGAATGTGCACGGCCATGGCAGGATGGCGACCCGGCCAGCTAGGGTCGGGTGAGGGTGCTGCTGTCGCCTAGCAACGGCAGGCTGCAGCAAGGGACCCCCAGTGCTCGTCTACGCGCCAGCTGACAGAGACATGACTCATCGCTAGCAACGGGCGATTCTCAGCGTCGGAACCGTGAGTGCCTTGTCAAGGCGAGGCATATATGTCGTTCAATGAGGCGTGTGGCATGATTCAGTCGAGCCAGACACGTTTGGATATTGGAAGTGTCGAGTGACGAGTATAAGCCGTGTTCACAAGTCTGTCTAGTTGAAACCCAGTGGAACTAGCAGAATGGAGTCCAGGTTTGCTATGGTTGGTATGCCAATCTTCGACGGAGGTGGCTCGGTGCAGATATTTTTGGACGACTATGAGAGGTTCAGTAGGCTTCATGATTGGGACGAGAGCCGGAAGTTGGATATGTTGCCATTGTGTCTAAAGGAATCGCAAGGGATGCGTTCGATGCCCTTGGTGCCCGACAGAAGGAGTCCTATAGTGGAGTTGAGCTCGGCCTGAAGGGGAGTTTCTGCAGTGGTAGCTCTGTGGACCACCATGTGGCCCTTATGGATATCAGGTACGACCCATCCCAGTCGCTAGATGCGTTTGTGATACGGCTTAAGAAGATGGTGTCTCAAGCATTCCCAGGACAGGCATTGGAGGGTCTGCTATACAACCATTTCCTCGGGAAATGGTTGTATAGCAGTCGCGTCGGGAGCGAGTACTTTTGAGGATACAGTGGCAAAAGTACGTCACGTGTGCAGTGCCGCTCGGCACGTGATCCAGCCGGTGCGCCAGATGGCTGCAGGGAGGGGGGGGCAGCCTGAAGCGTCAGTTGTTGCTCGGTTGGAGAAGAGGATAGCCGAATTAGAGCTCCAAGTCCAGACTGGACTCAGGTCTAGTGGACCTGTGCGTAGGCCGCGCGAGTGTTACGCCTGGGGCCAGCCTGGCCACATGAGGTATAATTGTGACAAGCGAGATGTTAGGTGCCCGAAGTGCGGTTATCAGGGGCACGTGCCAGAAGTGTGTGGGAGGTATTTGGGAAACTTCCGCGGGTCCACCCGAGCGGCCATGGGGGGCACCTAACCCATGACCCAGTCAAAGGCCGTGAGGAGTGGGCTGAGAGGATGTGATTCCGGAAGGGACAAAGGGACCTGGAGAGAAACCGAGAGGGAAGCGAACATAACCAGCGGTGACCCAGGCGACCGATGGGTTTCACTGAACGCGGACATGACATTTGTGGCTCAGATTTCGGGAGTCGACTGCAAGTGTCTGCTGGATACAGGCAGCAACATTAGTATTCTGAACCAAGCAGCGTTCGACCTTTTGCCTAATTCCCCAAGGTTACGTAAGACTGCAGTGCGAGCCAAGACGGCGTCACGAGATGAGCTGCCACTGGCAGGCAAAGCCACTCTGTGCTTCCATGTTGACGGAATGCCAGTGAACATGAGTGTTTTGTGTCGGGCCACATAGATGTTCCGTGCCTACTAGGGCTTGACTTTCTGCGAGCTTGTCCATGCGTTATTGATATGAAGAGAATGAGATTGATATTGACCCCGGCTGAGTCAGTTCGCTCGGTGTCGGCGGAGGCCGTGTCAGTTGGGCGTTTGGTGATGTCGAGTAGTGTCATAGTTGCATCGGGTGAGGAGACTGTTCGGAGGGCATGGGTGCCAAATTGCGACTACATAGGTTCAGCTGTAGTGGAGCCGTCGTTGGACATTTGTGGTCTCGAGTTTGTTCCAGCAGTGGTCGATGTAATAGGGAGTTCTGTCCCATTTGTAGTTCGTAATATTACGACGGAGCCGATTAGCATTCCTAAGCGCTCATAAATTGGCGAACTTGAGATGGGGTTTGGCGAGCACAGCTTGCACTCCTGGGGTAGTGGTGGCGAGCCAACTTCGAAATACGTAGAACCACGTGGACATATTGACCTGAGTACGTCCCCATTGTCAGACGCACAGAAGGAGGCGGTCAGACGAGTTATCGACAAACATAAGTCGATGTTTGATGGTCATTTGGGTCACACCACGGTGACGACGCATACGATTGATACTGGTGACCATGCGCCTGTGAGTCAGGCGGCCCGGCGTGTACCACCCCATTTGCGGGACGAGGTGAGGGCGCAAATCGAGACATTAGTAGAACAAGGAGTTCTCGAGGAGTCTGATGGAGGGGGTTGGGCTTCCCCCATATGTTTGGTAAGGAAGAAGTCTGGGCAGTATAGGATGTGCGCTGACATGAGACAGTTGAATGCCGTGACGACGCCCTCGTCATATCCGATTCCGAGGATTGACGACACTATTGAGATCTTGGCAGGATCGAAGATGTGGTGTGTCCTAGATTTGAATAATGCGTATTTTCAGGTAAGCATTGATGAACGGGATAGAGATAAGACTACGATTGTGACTCCATTCGGTGCACATCGGTTTGTTCGTATGCCATTCGGATGCAAGTCGGCCCCGTCTACGTGTGCTCGTCTGCTGGATATAGTTTTAGGTGATTTGCGTCCCCTGTCGTGCGTGAACTATTTTGATGATGTCATAGTGCATGGAGCAGACTTCGATGATGTCCTGACCAAGCTGGATGCTGTGTTGGAAAGGCTACAGCAGGCAAGTCTTACGCTGAATCCTGAAAAGTGCGAGTTGTTCCGAACGGAAGTAACATTTCTGGGTCATGTATTGACCCCCGAGGGCTTGTCTGCTGACCCTGAATAGATCCGGCAGCTGGTGGAGTGGCCCACTCCACGCACCCCAAAAGAGTTGAGTAGTTTTCTAGGGCTAGCATCGTTCTTTCGGAAGTATGTGCGATCGTTCGCTGAGATGGCAGCGCCGCTGTTTTAGTTGAGGGACGTAGAGTTTAGTTGGTTGGAGGAGGCGCTAGCATCGTTCGAAGCACTGAAGGTGGCGCTGTCGACTTCGCCTGTGATTTCGCTGCCTAGGTTCGGCGCGGACGCTGGTATGTTCATTCTGGACTGTGATTGTTCGGACTTGAGTGCTGGAGCCGTTCTCCTGCAGGAACAGGATGGCGAAGAGAAACCGCTGGCGTATGCGAGTCGGAAGTTGTCCAAGTCTCAATGTAATTACAGTACAACTCGTAAAGAGTTGCTAGCGTGCGTTCTGTTCGTGCAGCAGTTTAGGCACTATTTGTTGGGTCGTAAGTTTAGGATTCGTACCGACCACGCCAGCCTGCAATAGCTCATAAACTTCAAACAGCCTTCCGGCATGCTCGCTCGTTGGTTTGAGATCTTGTCCGAGTTTGATTATGAGATAGTGTTTCGCCCGGGTGTGCAGAATCCGGTGGCGGACGCGCTGAGTAGGCGTCCGGCAGACAGAGTGCATGCGGAGACACATACCGGCGAAATAGCTGAGTCAGTTCGCGAGGTGGATGCTTCCTCCTGGTCCTTGAGTTATCTGCGACAGGAACAGGATAAGGACCTGAGTATAAATTAAATTGGGAAACATTTGTCGGCTAGAGTTAAGCCGCGACGAACCACGGTGTCAGGTTTCTCTCAGCCATTGTTTAAGCAGTGGAGACGACTGCAGTTGATTGATGGCATTTCGTATCCAATGTACAAGCCACGCGCTAGTAAGAGCGAGCGGTTGCAACTGGTGGTTCCAAGGCACCTGGTGCCTGGAGTACTAACCTCGCTTCATGCTGGTCCAACAGGAGGACATTTTGGGGCCGAGAAATTGTTGGCCCAGGCGAGGATTCGGTTTTGGTGGAGTCAGATGTCGGCTGAAACCGAGGAATTTTGTCACAAGTGCCAGAAGTGCACCTTACACAGTCAACCGATCCCACGGCCACGTGCATCCCTTGGTGAGCTCTACTCAGATGAACCTTTTGATACGATTTCCATTGACTTTTTGACCGGTCTGCCGATTACCGGAAGCGGTAACAAGCATCTGTTGGTTGTGTGTGATCACTTCACCCGCTGGTGTGAGGTGTATCCTCTTCTGGATATGAAAGCGACGACAGTGGCGACGACCATTGTGAGCGAGTTTGTCGCTCGGTTCGGCTGTCCACGGTGCTTGCACTCCGATTGCGCCGCGAATTTTGTAGGGTCAGTCATGACGGAATCCTGCCGTATCCTCGGCATTGAAAAATCACGGATCTCCGCGTACCACCCCGAAGGGAACTCAAAGGTGGAAAGGCTAATGCGGACTATCATCACGATGTTGGCGAGATATCTAGATGACAATCATTCGGAATGGGATGTTCATCTGCCGCTGTTGATGCTCGGGTATCGGTCCCAGGTGCATTCGTCGCTCAGCTATTCGCCCTACTCTCTCATGTTCGCTCGAGAGCCCCGGCTCCCAGCTGAAGCGAATCTGCACGCACCTACGGTGGCGAAATCTCGGACGGTGTCCGAGTACGTGGACAGCCTGTGTACCAGTCTGCG
>JAOTOM010000688.1:0-35606 GCA_034440615.1 Ashinkailepas kermadecensis
GTTCTTCTCCATGGTGAAAGTTGGCCCCGACTTACACTTTGCAAGCGGAACTAAGGTCGTGGAGGGCAGTGTGTCCCCTTTATGTCGATCAGGATGTCATCTATGTATTTGCAGCATATGTGGTGGCTGTTGCTGGCTGACAGAACTGGTGTTCAGCCCAACACATAAATGCTTCAAAAGCAGCACGCCTAGAGGGCGACCCCATGGCAACACCATCTGCTTGGTAGTAAAGGTTACCACAAAGAGCACATAAAGGTACTTAGAGAAGAACGGAGATGAAAAAATCAGTTTTCTAGACATTAGCATCGATACATCCTCAGGCGCTTTTGTCACAAACGTCTACCGGAAAATAACGGACACCGGAAAATGTATTAGCGGCAAAAGTGAGTGTCCAGTGCAAGTTCAGAGCTCAGACTTGGTTGATGGTGGCATCTAAGTTTAATTTTCGGATCCGGAGGAAGCTAAGCAGGCGTTCAAAGAACACACACTTTACGTTTACGTACCATCGATGGTAGACGCGTACAAAGGATAGTGCCCCTAAATATGAAAACTCACCACTCTAAAAACTGCTCCAGAGGTGTCATCACTTGCCATGACCTACAAGGTGTGACAAAGTGAAGAAATTGTCTGCGCGGTCTTGCGACGTTCGGTGTCCTGGAAGCTGAAGACTGAAAACGAGGACGGCGTTACATACGACACAGACAACATTGTACTTACTTTTAACTCCCAAACACAACCTACCCATGTGAGAATCGGGCATGTTAAGGGTTGTTATGCGTGAGTCTACGATTTCTGGTTCGCGTCTGTGAGGAGCGCACGTCCAGCTACACAGGCTGTTGCCGAGTCACTCTATTGGTATATGCCGGGTTGGCTCACCGGACCTAATCCCGGGTGAGCGGCCGGGTCACGGCCGCACACTGCCTGAGGGTAGAGGTGCCAAGTCTGGTAAGACTGGCACCAACTGTAGATGTGATGCCAAATGGCCCACACCACACCATCTCTCCCTCAAGATGCAAACATTTATGTGAGTGCGTCTGACAAGGAACGAAAAACTTACGAGCATGTGTGCAAATAAAAGTAGTTCATCTGATGCAACGAGAATGTGGAGATCTGAAAGTAAACCACAGACGAAAAAAAAGCATAGCAAAACAAACTATCCCCATCAGTACTTCAGGTGGCCTAGAACGGCACCGGCACTCCGTTCACTCTCACAGTTTGCAGCGAACAGTGTTGACACAAATCAGGAATCACTGAAAGTTCACGCACAAACAGTTCATTGAGTGTTCTAGCATCACTACAAGTCCATGAGTGGTCAGATATAACGGTATCTGTTGTCTCCCCCAGCTGATTGTCAGCTGTTTCGTCTTCTGCCGTTGCCGCGTGCTGCCCGGGTACAGGGTCCGCGTCTCCAGCAGCGCCATCTATATCGCCGGCACGAGTCGCTGAGTTGTGAGCCGTACCGGTCGACATAGGGGCGCTGATGCGGCCGGTGGCACAGCAACTGTCCGGCCTCCCGGTAGGAAGTCCTGATGGCGCTGTCTGCGTGCTGTTGACGAACTGCTGCGGGTAGGTGCCGAACTCCGCCAGCTGCAGACGTCGCAGGAGAAGCAGCCGACCAGGCGAAGAAACGGCCTCTGCGGACGGAGGTATCTTCAGTTCCGCCAGAGTATCCGGCCGCTCAGCTGTTTGACGTGTAGTCGCGCCGCTGGCCGACAAACGGTGACGATTCCGGCGCGATCCACACACCGGTTTTCGGGTTCTGCACCCAGAACACGCTGCCCGACTACCAGCAGCCGATGAGTCCCGCGCCGACATGCCATATCGCTCTTCCGTTTGCAGTTACAGGGACTCCAGCACGGGCGTCGCGCCGGTCTGCCGCCAGCTGCCGGCGCTTGGCTAACACGGTGGTGGGGAGGAACTGCCGACCTCGGGGTGTCCGTACAGAATCTGCGCCGGTGAGCGCCGTCCGCTCGCGGCGTGTTTCGAAGCTCAGGAGGCCTCGCGCGATTTACATCCCCGTGTCGAGTTCACCTCCGCTAGTCGTCTTCCGCGCAAGTCGTTTCACGCTCTTCACTGCCGCCTCACTGTGTCCCATTTGATTGAGGGTAGTGCGGGGTTGAAATCCGGTGTTGCACACCCCACTGTCGAAAAGGGGTCGCGTGTGTGTCGTGCCGAGAACTGCCCCCTCCATCAGTCCTAAGCGTCTGGGGTACGCCGGTGGCCGCGAACAATTTGCGCAGGCGCCGTGTCAGGTCCTGAGCTGACGCTGCTCCCGAAACGAGACAGACAAACGGCCAGCCCGACAGCCTGTCTACGTACACCAAGTACAGAGCGGCCCGCCCACGAGAAGTAGTCCGCAGACACTGACTGAAAGGCACGAGACGGCGTCTCCTCCGGCATCAGCGGCTCTTTCTGGAGGCTGGGCAGGTGGCGCGCACAGAGGTCCATGCTCTACAAAGTTTGCGATGTCCTTATCTAGGTGTGGCCAGTAAACCACCTGCCGCGCGCGTCGTTTGGTGCGTTCCACGCCTTGGTGGCTGGCGTGGAGCCGTTCCAGCGTCGCCCGCCGAGACTCTTCGGTATCACCAATCGCTGGCCGCAGACCACCAGGCTGTCGTCGACTGTGAGGCGGTCTCTGCAGCCCAGTACGGTCGGAGCAGGGGTCCAGCTGACTTCGGTGATCAGGAAATCCTGTCAGGATCGCCTCCTTCAGCGATATAATTTCGGATCCGTGTCAGTAGCAGCTCGCACTTCCTCCAGAGCCGAGTCTTTGAAGGGGCTGACGTCGCCGTCCGACGCGTCAGTCGTGATGCGGTTGATCAAGCTGGAGATCTGGTGAAGGATGTCCAGCTCAACTTCCCTCGTCCTCGGGCGTCGGGTCGTCCACTGGCGCACGAGAGCGCGTCCGGGACGGCGTGTAGTTTTCCCTGCCGCCAGGTGGCAGTAAAGTTGTATGGGATGAGACGCTCCCCGCAGTCGCTGCAGACGAGGGTTCTCGATGTCGGCCAACGTCTTGGCGTTCAATATCGGGACCAGAGGCCGATGATCGATCATTACCTCGAAATGTTGCATACCTTTCAGGTAGACAGAACACTTGCTGCACGCCCAGGACAGGGCGAGGAGCTCCAGCTCAATCACGGCGTATCGAGATTCTGCGTCCGTCAGAAAACGTGAACCACACTGGATCAGTCGCCACCGTCCAGCATCGTCTCGCTGTCGCAGGCAGA
The DNA here is from genome assembly GCA_034440615.1 of Ashinkailepas kermadecensis. NCBI lineage: Eukaryota > Metazoa > Arthropoda > Thecostraca > Neolepadidae > Ashinkailepas > Ashinkailepas kermadecensis. Next base: position 3,228 of record JAOTOM010000688.1, read on the forward strand.
AGCCCAGTCCGCCGGTGCGTGCCGCGTCGGTCTCCAGCACCGTCCGCCGCCGCGGGTCGAAGAAATCGAGCACGGGCGGGGACACCAGCGCAGCCTTGACTTTGGTGAACGCCTCCGAGTGGGCAGACGTCCACATCCAGACGTTGCGGGGCCGGAGCAGCTGTCTCAGCGGCTCAGCGGCCGCCGCTATCTCGTCGGAGATAGCTCCGAGCTGGTTGACCAGGCCCAGAAACGATCGCAGATCAGTGATACTGCTGGGCTGAGGGTAATCCTTGATGGCGCGCAACTTCTTGCCATCGACGGTGTAGCCGGCTGAGCTGACGGAGAAGCCGCAGAACTCAACTTTCTCTTCTGCAAACACACATTTATCCGGGTTCAAAGTGATGCCCAGCTCGTCACACTTCTTGATTATTTCCCAGACGTGGCGCACGTGTGCAGCGTAGTCGGAGTCATACGCCAACCAGTCATCCACCACGTGTACCGTGTTGGGGATGTTGCCCATCCCAACGTCACCGCGGTTGTTGTACACGTCTCCAGAGCAGTTGATGCCCATGGGTGCCCTCTTGTAGCGGTAGCGCCCCCACGGTGTGATAAACACGTGAGGTCACGATCCTCGTCGCGGATTTTCACCTGATGGTACCCGGCCTTGCAGTCAAGCTTGGTGAAGAAGGTGGCTCCCGGCGGGATCGATGCTACCGCATCGTGGGGTATGCGAGCGGGATGCACGGGTCTCTTCACGAAGCGGTTCAGCTTGGTGAAGTCGACTGTGAGGCGACAACCGGATACTGCGCCGTCTGGAGTTCTCTTCGGAACTGGGACGAGAGCATGGCACCAGGGCGTCGGATGCTCAACTGGCTCTATTACGTCCTTGTCCAGCAGCTCGTCCAGCTGACTTCGAACATCCTCCCTCCAGCAAAACGGTAAGATGCGGGCCGTCGTCAGGGTGTAGGGGACAGCGTTGTCCGTCAGCTCTATCTTCATGGGGTTCCCCTTCATCTTCCGCAGCTTCGCCTTCATGTCAAATACACGCGGAAACTCCGCCTTCAAAGCCTCGAAATGTTCTTGCCGTTGACGCGCGGAAGGGGTGCCACCACTGCAGGTTGGTGGTCCGCTGAGCTCGTCGGAACAAGGAGCGCGTCGTGTTGTCGGCACCGGTATCCTGCTGCCGGGGGCAGCGCAGGAGTCGACACGCCGGCCGTTAGCGACGGAGTCCACGCGTCGCTTCCCCGAGGCAGGGGCACTGGCCAGGTCGGCATTCGCTGATCTGCCATTCTCCATGCGGCGAATCTGCTGCGGAAAGTATGACGGAAGAATGCCCAGCCGGACGCAGTCATGCCACGACAGAAGTGGCGAGTGAAGGGATGGGAGCACCGGAAACCCCCACTCTGCGTGTAACGTCCCCCAGCTGCAGCGTCAGATCACATGTGCCGATACACTGCATTTTTCGGCCATCCGCCGTCCACAGAGTAGTTGTAGACGGATGGAGATCTTTGCGCGACACACCCAAAGCCTCAGCGTGCTTCAGAGATACCGCTGATGTCTCGGCACCCGTGTCCGGCGTCCAGATACTCGTCACTGTGCTGCCATCGTGCCGATGTAGACGGAGCGGTATCTGCGGGGACCGCTTAGCAGAGACGCCTTGCAGTCGCACATCTGATAGGCGAATGTTCGTCAGCTGCAGTTCATCGCCATCATAAAAGTTAGGCGAGAATTCATCGCAGACATCGTCCGCAGCAACCGCTGACACCTGGCGGCGCGGCCGGTAAGCTGAGCTGTCGCGGCGGTCACGGGTGTCGCTGCGCGCGGTGCGTGCGCCGCGAGGCCGGCCGGCTGGTGTACCCTGGCGGCCACGAGAAGAACTAGCCGCGCGCCGCTGATCACCGCCGTTCGCCCGGCCGCGGCACACCGCGGCAAAATGACCCACTGCACGGCAATTATTGCAGGTGCGACCGAGGGCCGGGCACTCCCGGGAGCCGCGATGCTGTGCCGCTCCACACCGAAGGCACCGGGCAGTTGTCACGGGTTCAGCACTGTTGGACCGGCGGCGACTGCGGTCCCTTCGGTAACGGGATACCCGGTTCACTGTTGGCTCCAGGGGGCCGCGAATCGCCGAGCTATTGTGTGAGGCAGACTCAGAGGCACGGCAAATGTCCAACGCCATCTGGAAAGTGAGGTCAGGTGCTTCCAGCATCCGACGCCGAGCGTCGCCGTCGTTGGTGCCGACGACGAGATGATCGCGATATCGATCGTCGGTGCAGTGGGTGCAGAAATTGCAACACGATGCAATCTCTTTGAGGGAGCAGATGTAGTCGTCGACGGACTCGCCAGCCTGCTGGAAACGACAGCTGAAGTCGCGCCGGTCTATTACCACGTTCCTCTGTCGCCGAAGGTGGGTGTACATCGCCGTGATGACGTCAGTCATGCTGGCGTCCGCTGCGACCGGCAGCCCGAAACGAACGACGCGCGCCCAATCGTCGTCGAGCACTGCCAGCAGGGCCGCTTTTTGCACTTCCGGCGTCAAATCGGGAACGTGCGTGAGCAGGCAGTATCCTTCGAATTTCTGCTTCCACGCCTCAAATTCCATGAGCGTGGCGGAGGAGGCTAGGTGGGGAATAGGCGTGCCCGCAGCCGGCATCCGGACCCGAGGTCGTACACCAGTAGCCGCAGCCGCAGGAACCGGTGCACCGGCCGGGACGTCGCCCACGGCAGCGGGAGGGTGACCGGCGGGGGTCGGACAGAACCGCTCCAGCAATGCCGTGAGCCGTTCCTCGCGCCGAGCAGAAGCTTCGGCCATATCTAGCTGCTGCTGTAGCATGCGGGTAAGCGCATCCACTTCAGGTTTCGCTACCGCAGCCGCGTCAGAATCACCACCACCCATGACCGCACTGCAGTGGACACCGCCTGTCGAGCACAGTCACAGTTCACGAAAAATCACTGATCGCCAATCCACACTAAGCACTGCTGTTCACGTGAACACACTTGTCATCCTCTAACAGACTGCCGACCGCGCCATGTTATGCGTGGGAGTCTACGATTTCTGGTTCGCGTCTGTGAGGAGCGCACGTCCGAACACACAGGCTGTTGCCGAGTCACTCTATTGGTATATGCCCGGGTTGGCTCACCGGACCTAATCCCGGGTGGGCGGCCGGGTCACGGCCGCACACTGCCTGAGGGTAGAGGTGCCAAGTCTGGTAAGACTGGCACCAACTATGCGTGTGATGCCAAATGGCCCACACCACACCAACGGTCAGGGTCCGCGTTTATCGACCAATCACGATGAGATGCTTCGCCTGTCACAGGTGCGGGCACACCAGCCGCCACTGTCGATCAAAGCCGAGATGTCTGCGATGTGCCTCCTCGTATCATTCTGTGGACGCTTGCACATCGGAAACCTTATGCTGTCCAAACTGCAAGGGCGATCATTCTGCTCGTGACCGAGTCTGCCCGGTTTTCAAACGGGAGCAGAGTATTATAAGATTGAAGTGTGACAGGGCGTGTCATTCCGAGAAGCTCGGGAAATGACCAAGACGGCCACTACACCTCGCTCTTATGCGACCGTGGTGGCCAGCTCCACCCATCCCCTTCAACCCGAGTCATCCCAGGAGCGAACAGACATGCCACCTACTACACCTGCGCCACAGAGCTGTGATCCTCCTGGACGCGATGCTCTGGATAAGATGACAGCCCGCCAATTGATTGGCCTGCTAAAGGAATGTGGTCTGGTAATAATCCAGGTAAATTCAGAAGATGAAATCCCGGCGGCAGTAACTGGAGTTGCAACCGACTACGTCTTACCGGCTTGCCCTGCTGTTGTGCAGACAGAAACTTCGTTCGGTTCCCCAAAACAACGTCGTCCTGAGCAGCGCACGATCGCCTGCCGAACTGATGGTACCGCAACTCCGGTGACTGTGCCGATCATGGTGGCATCCACTCAAACAACTCCCGCAGAATTCCCTAATTTACCACCCCCATCGACTATTTTACCTCTCCGATCGGCCAGCTCATTGCCGTCACTGAGAATTCCTGTGCGAAGTGGAGCTCCGGACCTGACAGCGCGAGGTCGAGCAGAACTATCTACCAGTGTGGCATCAAACATCGGTGGGAAAGGCGCAGTGCGAAAATGTTCCATGGCTGCGAGGTTCGGCGTGCGAGAACGCTCACCGTCGATACCGCGCGCACCAGTTGGCCCCTCTGGAGAAATAATGGGTCCACCTCTACCTGCCCCATTCACAGGCCAGCCACTTACACCACCTACCAGCCGAAAGCGGATGCCTATTTCGCCGCCGACCGAAGCGAGTCCCAGGTCCCGTCCCCGCGCCGAGTCGCCCGTGATGAGGTACCTACCTGTAAGCCGAGACGTGTGGGATAGACGACCGTCCTGACCGTAACACCTGTGAAGGCTCCATACCATATCTCTAAACGGCGGACTGCGAAGAAGTGTTTTAACTGAGACAGTATGCGGGGAATTACACCTCAGCATGACACTCTTTTTCCACGATTTTACTACTGGTTTTTATCAATACACTTGTTATGGGCGTATATGACCATTGCAGTCGATGCGCCCTTTGAACCCAAATAACTAACTATACTAACCCCACTAACACCCAGGACAAACTAGTTCTATTCATATACTACAGTAGCCCAGCAACGTCTAACCTGATCATGAGTAACAACCCACACGGCAACAAAACAACTCTGAAAATGTCCAGCGTTGTCTATGTTTACAAATGCATAAAAGGAGAGTGCGCGCTCCTGCAGAACAGTGGCTACGGTGGGCACACGACCACATTCTTAAGCCGCCGCATAACAATTGCCGCATAACATAACAACGCAAACAATAGTTTATAATTCATCATTGCATATTGAAGATCGAACCTGTCTTAGCGTAATGCATCAATTCACGATAGCGGTTAAAGAATGTGTAGTGAATGTTTTTTCTCCCCCTTCTGTACTGGGGGTAACCTTCATTTTCGGCTCGTGGATTAGTCTAGGGTTTGACCTCAGCGTTGGACGATATTAAAACCCCGGGAGTATTCATTCCATGGCTCTGAGCCTTCATCTCAGAGCTCTGATCTCACATCTTGACACGCACCTCCAAAGCCAGCACTTCTATATTGTGCTATTAGTCAAACAGACAAATTGCCACGAAGATCAGACATTAAGGGCACAGCGTGATATAGGCGTGAATAATATAGCTCCATCTTGACAGACAGGTGCAACAGCTTCTATCAGATAATTACATCTCAACAGACGCAGCGACTCTCAGGCAGAGTCCGACGTACCTCAGCACCGAAGTACGGGACAGGGCTGGCCCTCTCTCGGCGACCCTTCCCCGTCGAGCTCCGACTCACAACCATCCTATCCTATCCTATCCTATCACGCCATCCACCTCGAAATCCCCACCTTCCACTTCCCATCCTTCCCCCAACATCCCCCAGTCCCTCCACGCACCAACACCACCACCTCCAAACCCTTTTTTATCCACCTCTTCCCTTCCTGAAGCCAACCCCCCCTCCCACGAGGCAAGCCTCTCCCTCAACACCTGCTTCTGCACCTCCATCGCCGTCTGAAACACCCACCGAACAATACACATACCCGACGCGAGCCTTAACTATCAGGAATCCGAAAGACGTGCCCGCGAGGCCAAGCGAGCACGACTCGCTGAGATGGAGAGAGCCCGGACGAGGGGCCGCCAAGAGACTGACAATGCTCTACCCCCAAAGCCGGCCACCCCATCGCCGCACGTTTTTCGCGTGCATCTACCTTTGAGCCCGTTGATACAGGTGTGGCACGTTCTTCTACCAGCAGGGCATGGCGGAATTTCAAGGCTGAGCGGACCAGGTAAGATTTCAGCGTAGGTCCGCTAGTCCTGGCTACCCTAACATGGTTTCACCAACATAAAATATTCCAAGACAGCGGTTGCACGTTATTTTATAAACTACGTTTTTTCGCGTGCATCTACCTTTAAGCCCGTTGATACAGGTGTGGCACGTTCTTCTACCAGCAGGGCATGGCGGAATTTCCAGGGCTGAGCGGACCAGGTAAGATTTCAGCGTAGGTCCGCTAGTCCAGGCTACCCTAACATGGTTTCACCGACATAAAATATTCCAAGACAGCGGTTGCACGTTATTTTATAAACTACGTTTTTTCGCGTGCATCTACCTTTGAGCCCGTTGATACAGGTGTGGCACGTTCTTCTACCAGCAGGGCATGGCGGAATTTCCAGGGCTGAGCGGACCAGGTAAGATTTCAGCGTAGGTCCGCTAGTCCAGGCTACCCTAACATGGTTTCACCGACATGAAATATTCCAAGACAGCGGTTGCACGTTATTTTATAAACTACGTTTTTCGCGTGCATCTACCTTTGAGCCCGTTGATACAGGTGTGGCACGTTCTTCTACCAGCAGGGCATGGCGGAATTTCCAGGGCTGAGCGGACCAGGTAAGATTTCAGCGTAGGTCCGCTAGTCCAGGCTACCTAACATGGTTTCACCGACATAAAATATTCCAAGACAGCGGTTGCACGTTATTTTATAAACTACGTTTTTTCGCGTGCATCTACCTTTGAGCCCGTTGATACAGGTGTGGCACGTTCTTCTACCAGCAGGGCATGGCGGAATTTCCAGGGCTGAGCGGACCAGGTAAGATTTCAGCGTAGGTCCGCTAGTCCAGGCTACCCTAACATGGTTTCACCGACATAAAATATTCCAAGACAGCGGTTGCACGTTATTTTATAAACTACGTTTTCGCGTGCATCTACCTTTGAGCCCGTTGATACAGGTGTGGCACGTTCTTCTACCAGCAGGGCATGGCGGAATTTCCAGGGCTGAGCGGACCAGGTAAGATTTCAGCGTAGGTCCGCTAGTCCAGGCTACCTTAACATTGTTTCACCAACATAAAATATTCCAAGACAGCGGTTGCACGTTATTTTATAAACTAAGTTTTTACTAACCTAGTCAACCCTAGTCAACAAGCAAAATGCCGTCTTTATTTTTACAGTGGAATATGCGGGGCTTTAGGGTCAAATTTTACTGACCTACAAAGAATGTTATCTTGTCGCAACCCCACTGTTGTATGTCTCCAGGAGACTAAGCTTTCTGTAAGCGTGCAATGCACCATTAAAGGCTATTCTGTCTTTCGGAAGGATGTCTTGTCTGCCGACACAATTGCACATGGTGGCGTTATTCTAGCTGTCCACCACAGTGTTCCAGCGCAGCACCTGCTGCTACAGACGTCCCTCCAGGCAGTTGCTGCACGTGTGAACCTCGACCGCCGTGCAATAACAGTTGTTTCATTATACGTGCCACCGGGGGATGCTTTCCCCTCGGCACAGCTTAGCCTGTTAATGCTGGAGCTCCCTCCACCTGTTTTACTCCTTGGAGACTTCAACTGCCACCACACAGTGTGGGGATGTAACACCACCAACACTCGTGGGCGTTTTTTAGAACGTTTTATCGATGCTGAGTCGTTGTGTCTTTTAAATGACGGTTCGCCAACCCATATTACTCTTCCTTCCGGGAGTACATCTGCTATAGACCTGAGTCTTAGTAGTCCGCAGATAGCTCAGTGCTTTACTTGATCTGTGGCTGAAGATCCGCTGGGAAGTGACCATTTTCCGGTTTGGCTTGAACACCAAACCGAAACGGTTCTTGGTGCTAGACCCCAGCGATGGCACCTTAGCAAAGCCAACTGGAGTGAATTCGAATCCAAGCTCGAAAATATGCTCACTGTTGCCCCCAACAGCCGTCCACTCTCGGTGTCTGCTTTTACTTCTGTCATCGTCGAATCAGCCACAGAATGCATTCCGAGGACCTCTGTGGCGCCTCGGCGTATCCCAGTGCCGTGGTGGACGGACGAGTGCCGCGAGGCTATTCGAGCCCGCAAGCGTGCATTTAGGACTTTTAACCGAAACAGTACCTGTATAAATCTGATAATGTTCAGAAAATCCCGGGCTCATGCACGGCGCATCGTACGAGACGCAAAACGAGCATCCTGGACGAAATACGTTGGCCAACTAAACCGCTCCACTCCCCTAACGGATGTTTGGTCTCGCATCAAAAAGAATATCCGGGCGCCACTGCTCGGCTCCACTGCCGGTTTTACAGATACGTGGGGAGACTATCATGAAGCCTTCGGAAGTGGCCAACGAAATTGGGCAAGCACTCGCAGAACGAAGCAAAGGCGGGAACACCGACCCCGACTTCCTGCGACATCGCCACCGTAGCGAAAAAGCAAGGGTGGATTTCTCCACCTCTGAACAGCTTACCTATAACGAGCGATTTACCGCGGCGGAGCTGTCCTCAGCAATTCGCTCCCTGAGGAATGTCTCCGAGGGTCCAGATTTAGTGCATAACCAAATGCTCCAACATCTTCCCCGATGCGCACGAGATAGTCTGCTAACTGCTTTTAACTCTCTGTGGGAGAATGGCGAGTTTCCTGAGTCCTGGCGCGAAGCTATCATTATACCTGTTCTGAAACCGGGAAAGAGTGGGCTCGAGCCACTGCATTATCGCCCCATATCTTTAACTTCGTCTATATGCAAGCTGATGGAGCGAATGGTAAATGTTCGGCTGTCTTGGTACCTGGAAGACAGAAACATTTTATCCAATGCTCAGTGTGGTTTTAGGAAAAACCGAAGCACCATTGATCACCTCGTTACAATTGACACCGCAATTCGGGCAGCTTTCGCACAGCACCGTCATGTTGGGGTTGTGTTTTTCGACATAGAGGGCGCTTTCGACACCACATGGCGACATGGAATTCTTATGAAGTTACGCGACTATGGCCTGCGAGGCTCCATGGCTGTCTTTCTCAAAAACTTTTTAACAAACCGCCGGCTTCGAGTCCGTGTTGGTACTCACTTCTCGCAATGGTTCCAGCAAGTAAACGGCATCCCCCAAGGCAGTGTCTTGAGTGTGGCCCTGTTCGCTGTTATGATCAACGATATCGGCTCTGTTCTGTCGCCGTCAATATCCCGTGCATTATTCGTCGACGACTTCACGATCTGGACTTCCAGCACTTCCACTCCAATAATGCAGAGACAGTTGCAGCTCTCTGTCGCAAGGCTGGAACGCTGGACGAAGCTGAATGGCTTCCGCTTCTCGACAACAAAGACGGTCGCCATGCATTTTTGCCGGCGTCGAAGCTGCCCGGATATGAAGATCAAATTGTATGGCTCGGAAATCCCAACCGAGAAAGTTGTCAAATTTCTCGGTGTTTTGCTCGATAGCCGGCTAACATATAGGCATCATTTCAAAATGCTTAGGGATGGGTGCTTTAGGTCCATGAATGTCATGAAGATGGTTGCACGAACATCATATGGTGCAGATAGATCAACCCTGCTCAAACTGTATCGCTCCCTGATTCGATCTAAACTTGACTATGCAAGTTTTGTATACGACGGCGCAGCTTTGACCACAAAACGGACACTGGACACAGTGCATCACACAGCACTCCGTATTATCACTGGTGCTTTTCGCACCTCACCGATTGCCAGTCTGTTGGTGGATGCGAACGAACCGTGCCTCTCTATGCGTCGGGAACTGCTGGGCATGCGCTATGCACTTAAGTTGCGTCAGTTCCCAAATCACCCAACATACCGTGCAGTGTTTTCGCGAAGCACTCTGGCTATCTTCAGAAGAAGACGGCCTGTTAGCTCTGCTCCCTTCTGTGCTAGAATTCGTGCTCTGTTGGAGGACAGCGATATAAGATTACGAGGTGTGATGCGCATCGGATCGATGCAAGTCCCTCCCTGGACCCTCACCTCACCCGATATTGACGTAGGCACAACTGTCAGGACTTTCTCCTTGCCGGCACACTCATCTGTGTATACATCTGAGTTGGTTGCCCTAGACAAGGCACTGAGTTTTATTGAAACATGTGATGAAATGCTGCATATAGTCTACACCGATTCACTCAGTAGTCTTACCACTCTAAGTGCGTTGTACCCATCGAACCCACTTGCGCAAGATATTTTATGTAGGCTTTCCTCTCTGACCTGGGCTGGGAAAACGATTGTCCTATGTTGGATTCCGAGCCATGTGGGAATCCGTGGGAACGAAGCCGCGGATGCTGCGGCGAAACGAGGTGCATGGGCCCCGTGCACACGTTCCCTGCCCCTCCCTGCGAGGGACTTTTACTCAGATGTGAAGGGATTTATTCTCAGTAAGTGGCAGGCAAGCTGGGACTCCCTAGCAAACAACAAGTTGAAAACTGTAAAGCCCTGTATTGGTGACTGGGCTTCATCCTCTCAGCGAAACAGACGTCACGAGGTTTCTCTGTGTCGCCTGCGCGTGGGACATACCTATGCAACACACCGATATCTTCTGGGTGGTGGCGAGACGCCGCTGTGTCCGAAATGCACGGCACCATTGTCTGTGCGACACATTTTAGTTTCATGTCCCCGGCTTGCCCACGAACGGAGACGTCACTTTGGACGTTCCCCTGTCTCGCTTCGGGAAGTATTAGGAGACGAATCTGACGCTGTTCACTCGGGACAACTTTTCAAATTCCTCTTGGAAATTAGATTTTCAGTGATTTACACCGGCCATTAGCATACTGATTCAACTGATGGTTAGTACCAGTTTTCGACATGGTCTTATAACTCGTCCGAAATGGCGTTCACACGCTTTTATGTATAAATGACTGAGTTATGGGCGCTATATGACCTGTGCAGTCGATGCGCCCCTAAACCACAATAACTAACTAACTTAGTCACTCCATCGTCTTAACTCGTTTTAACTGGCTTCTTTTACGGCAATTTTACAGTGGAATTGCCGAGGTTTGAAGACTTCCGTTTTTGATCTTGTGACCGTTTTAAATCGGCACAACCCTGCAGTCATCTGTCTCCAAGAGACAAAGCTGGCACCACAGGACACAGTGAAACTCAAATGTTACCAGGTGTACCGTAGCGATGTACACCCTACACACATTTCGCATGGAGGCGTGCTACTAGCCGTCCACCACAGCATACCAGCACGTGAGCTGGTCCTCCGAACACCTTTGCAAGCGGTCGCAGCGCAGGTTACGCTTGACCACCATTGCATAAACGTGTGCTCCCTGTACCTGCCTCCTGGAACATCATTCCCTACTGCGGAGCTGAAACAGCTACAAACGGAGCTTTCTCCACCTGTTCTGCTACTGGGAGACTTCAATGCCCACCATACTGCTTGGGGATGTTCGGATATCAGCATACGGGGTCGAATCCTGGAAGATTTAATCTTGAACGAGCCACTCTGCCTCCTAAACACAGGTGCGCACACTCATCTGGCGTTGCCATCGGGCCGGACATCAGCACTAGACCTGAGCATAGCCAGTCCTGAACTGGCTCAGCAGTTCGAATGGTCAGTTCATGATGACTGCCTGGGAAGTGACCACTATCCGATATGGCTGACTTTTCGGAGAACCGTAGTTCTGGGAGTACGGCCGCCACGTTGGAACTTAAGGATGGCAGATTGGACCAGTTTCGAATCTCGGGCACAGATGGCTTTTACAACCGACATTGAAAATAACTGTACTAGTGTGGAAGATTTTACATCACGACTACTCCAGTGCGCCAATGAGTGCATTCCACGCACCTCTGGCACCCCACGCCGTATTCCAGTTCCCTGGTGGACCGAGGAATGCAAACAGGCTATCTGCGACCGCAAACGGGCTCTTAAGGAGTTCAGCAAACACAGCACTATGGCTAATATGCTAGCGTTTAAAAAAGGCCAAGGCACTGGCTCGACGAACAATACGTGCCGCGAAGCGTGCATCCTGGCGAGAATATATAGGGAAGATTAGCCGAACAACACCAACCTCCGAAGTATGGTCGCGCATGAAAAAGATTGCTGGTCGGTTTAATTCAGTCCCACTCCCGGTCCTCAACATCAGAGGAAATATCATAACCGATCCAGGCGAGGTAGCCAACCACATTGCTGACGCTATTGCGAAGCGTAGCCAACCTACCGACCCAAATTTCCTGCAACACCGTGCTCGGTGCCAGAAGGACGAGATCAGTTTTAACACAACTGAACAACTGCACTACAACCTGCCGTTTACTCAAGCTGAGCTTGTCTCCGCACTCAGCCAGTTGAAAAGTGTGTCTGAGGGACCGGACGCAGTACACAATGAAATGCTACAGCACCTACCGACGCGCGCAAAACATATTCTTCTCACCATCTTCAACAGACTGTGGACAAGGGGATGTTTCCCACCAGCCTGGCGGAAAGCAATAATAGTACCAATACTAAAGCCCGGTAAAAGCGGCGATGACCCCTCTCACTACCGTCCGATATCGCTCACTTCATCATTGTGTAAGCTGATGGAGAGAATGGTCAGCCTTCGACTGACTTGGTTCCTAGAAGCCCAGAACATTTTAACCAACGACCAGTGTGGCTTCCGGAAAAATCGCAGTACGGTAGACCACGTTTTAAAGCTGGACACAGAGATTCGTGTGGCTTTTGCAAAGAACAAGCATTTGGGGGCAATATTTTTCGACATTGAGAGCGCCTTTGACACCGCCTGGAGACACGGCATCCTGCTTAAGATCCATAAGTACGGACTCCGTGGAGCTTTGAGCATGTTCTTAAAAAAATTCATGACAGACAGACAGTTCTGTGTGCGTGTGGGTAACCAGGTTTCAGGTTGGATGCACCAAGTCGAGGGAGTTCCCCAGGGCAGCGTCCTGAGCACTTCTCTCTTTTCTCTTATTATGAACGACATCGGCGACTCACTCCCCTCATCATTTGGGCGGTCTCTTTTTGCTGACGACTTTGCTATCTGGTTGCACGGCTCGTCACCCCATCTTATGGAGCGACAGCTTCAACTTGCTATTTTTCGCCTGGAGAAGTGGGGACATACAAATGGATTCAAGTTTTCCATAGCTAAAACAGTTGCAGTACATTTCTGTCGACGTAGGCGTAACTGCCCAGACATGGCGTTGAGATTGTACGGGCAAGATGTGCCTACAGCATCAGTGGCTCGTTTTCTTGGTGTGCAGTTCGATCATCGTCTTACATACAGAGAACATATCAAAACACTCGGAGACAAATGTTTTAAAGCACTTGCGATATTGAAGTGTGTATCTCGTACGTCATATGGCGCAGATAGAAAGACACTACACCTGCTGTATCGTAGTCTGATCCGCTCGAAGCTCGACTACGCTTGTTTCGTATACGATGGCGCGTGTGTTACTACAAAGCGAACGCTTGACCCAGTACATCATGCTGCGGTGCGAATAATTACAGGTGCATTCCGCACCTCTCCCACGGTTAGCGTGCTAGCAGATGCGCATGAGCCTCCACTGTCTATGAGACGCGACATGCTGGGTCTGCGATACGCCTGCAAAATGCGACAGTTCCCGACACACCCGTCATATCCGGCGGTCTTTGCTCATGACTTATATGCTGTCCTTCGAAATCACGTTAGGAGAGGAACTCCTTACTGTGTGCGAATGAGGACGCTCCTGGGACGAATGGAAATACGACTACAAGGAATTCGGCAATATGAAGAACTGTCTACTCCTCCGTGGGAGCTGATCTCCCCCTCTATCGATATTTCCCTCGCGGACATGAAAAAACAAGATGTCACAAAAGAGGAGCTACACTCACACTCGCTAGAACATATGTCCACAACATATCACAAACACCTCATCACCTACACGGATGGCTCGAAGATAAACACCGGAGTGGGTAGTGCCTTCGTGAGAGGATCCGTCACAAGATCATTCTCCCTACCGTCACACGCCACGGTCTTCACCGCCGAGTTGATCGCCATCAACAAAGCACTAGCGTTCATCGAAGTTGATGACGAGGTCTTACATGTTATCCTGACTGACTCTCTCAGTAGTCTCGAGGCACTGCGTAGTTTTTATCCCCAAAACGTTATTGTACGAGACATTTTATTGCAACTCACTTCGCTCCATCGTATGGGAAAGCAGGTCTCACTTTGCTGGATTCCAGCACATGTAGGAATCCGTGGAAATGATGCTGTCGACGTGCCCCTAAACAGCAATTCATCATCATCATCATCAGGCTGCAGGGCGTGCGGCACACGCCCCATGTCGCCGTGCGCTTCCACTTCCTGCTAGTGACTACTACCCTACTATATCATCATTTATATTCAAGCAGTGGCAGGAAAGCTGGGACCAAATAGACCTAAACAAATTAAAGCGAATCAGACCACACTTGGAGCTGTGGCCCTCGTCATTCAGTCGAACTAGAAGGGACGAAGTGGCCATTTGTCGCCTCAGAATTGGTCACACTCTAGCAACACATCGATACTTACTGTGCGGGGCGACAGACCGGAATGTGTGAAGTGTAATGCCGCGCTGACTGTGCACCATGTGCTGGTGGCGTGCACAGCATATGCAGAAGAACGCAGGAGGCACTTCGGATATGAAGCGCATACTTTGGGACTAGTGGACTTACTTGGAAACGATTCCCGATTTATATATAACAGAGCAGTTTTGGCCTTCCTCGCGGAGATACGATTTCAAGTAATATATGCTTCTGCCTAGGTGACAACTCACTCCCCAGACGTAATTTAATTCGAGCGTGACAATCTGACGCGTGTCTAAGCAAGTTTGTTATGGGTGCAATATAACCCACATGGGTTGACGCACCCTAAAACCCCAATAATCATCATCATCATCGAACGGGGGTCCCCCCCCCCCCCTGCTGCGGAAAAAAGAGGGGTGGGTTTTTTCCCCCGGGGGGGGGGGGGGGGTTTTTTTCCCTAAAAACCGGGGGGGGAAGAAACCTCCCCCCCCGGGGGGGGGTTTAATTTTAAAAAACCAAAAAAAAAAAAAAGCCCCCCACCCAACACCCCCCTTAAAAAAAAAAATTAAAATATAAATTTTTTTTTTTTTCCCCCCCACGGGCGCACAGGCGCCGTGCACACAGGCGCTCGGGTGCCATAGCTTTCCATTGCCCTGTTGGATATGTTTCAAGGGCCGCAAGTCACGTTGTCTCTTCGGTGTCACCTGTAACAAAGAAAGCTATGTATAAGACGTAATAGAAAATATGGTCTCGATCGTTTAGCTTCACTGTTTCTATCTGAGATGGTGGGAGACATTTCCTGTTCTCCCAACCAGCGGAAGCAGATGCGTGCATCCTTTGCGTACATTTTCTAGTTTTTGGTCACACTTTCCAGCTACCGACTACTATCACGCCATATCCACAATGTCGTGCACAACTGACAGTTCACCATGTCTTGAGCTCGTGCCCTTCTCGTAATGACGGACATAGACGTAATTTTGGGTCTGCCCTGGTGGCTTCGGTGGATTATGAGACACGACATGGACGACGTGCTCCCGTTGGAGGGACGCCACCTGATCTCCGTGGATGGTTCGTTATGTGGTGTGGCACAGCCAGTTTGGCGGCTGTTGAGCGACTTCGGTTGACGGCAAGCTGACTTACATGTTGGAGTGTGATTAATGGTCTTATTGATCCAGCGGCTAAAACGAATGCGTTACGTTTGTGTCGCCCACATCGTCGTGGGATGGCCTTTTGTTTGTATGAACAGCCAATCCCGCTACAGTCGGTGGTGAATTGCAGAGCGTTTGCTTTCGACAGTCGGCTGAGCTACAAGGAACGTTTTACCTTGGTTTCCGGGAACTGTTTTAAGGCCGTGAACATCCTGAAGTGTGTTTCCCGCACCATCTGCGGTACAGACAGGGTCCCATTGCTACTGTTGTACCTGACCCTGCAGTGTCCGAAGCTTGATTGCGCTTGTTTCGTGTGTCACCGGGTCTCTGCCACCAATAACGTCACATTTTACTCAGTACATCGTGCTGCTCTTCGCATTCGCACCGGTGCAATTCGAGCATCAGCCATTCCGGGTGTGCTCATGGAGGCCGTCGCGCCGCTCGACTCTACGCAGATTGAGGTTGGGACTGCGCTGTGTGTGCAAGCTACGACATTTTCCGCACAATCAGGCGTACCATGCCTTCTCTTGTCGTTTGCCGGCACCGTTTTCCGGAGATCTACCTACTGCTGCCGTCCAAGTCTGTCCACATACGCTATCACCTGAGCGAGTGCAGTGTTCGACTGCGAGCAATCAGGCAAGCCGAGCATGTGCAAATACTTCGGAGCGAGCTAACGACACATACTGTTGACATTTCCCTCTCAATTCAGGAGCACATTGAGCATTACCCTTGATTCGTTGCTGCCCACACGGATGGATCCAGGATGGAGAAGGGTGCCGGCAGCGCTTTTGTTACCGGTTCTGCTGCAAGATGCTCTTCATATCCTGCACATGTGCCCGTATTCTCGTATGCCTCTGTGTATTCTTCTGAGCTCATTGTCGTCTTGAAAACTGTATGTTGCATTGAAGTGTCACGCAACCCACTGCATATTTTACCCACTGATAGAACCCTGGCGGCAACGAACCCTGGTGGTAAAATCGTGCGGCAGTGTCTCCACTTTCTGTCAACAGGTGGCAGGAGCGTGCGGTCGTTGTCGCACGGTATATATATATATATATATATATATATATATATATATATATATATATATATATATATATATATATATATATATATATATATATATATATATATATTAGTTCCCTTATAGATATAGAGGCCTGCGATGTCTGTGTCAGTATTCGTGCTCCGCCTCAGCTGGTTCAACACGCTCACATCATGGTCCCCCAGCTGAGCGTTTACTGATGCAGCATACGCACTGGGACAGACCTTAGCTCCAATCGACCCAAGGGCAGTGGAATAGTGGTACGCATACTGGAGACCAATCTGACGTTCGGGGGTCGGGTCGCGGGTGGGGAGAGTGATATCAGCCTCCACCTCTTCAGAAGGACGTCTGGCACGATGAGCGGGAAACGTGAGAGGGATACCAGTCATTTGAGTGATGTTAAGGTACCCATCCGTTACCGATTCTCGAGCCACTTGTAACATCTGGCTTGGGATGATTTTCCTGTATCGTTCATTATATTTCGTTCTTTATGACGGTTACAAGTGACATACCGAATGCCGGGTCGCTAAGTTTGTCTGCGTTTATGTTTGTGGTGGCTAACGACTCCTTAATGGGGGCGTTGTGGCGCCAGGTCGTTGGGGGGGCATTTCGCGGTTGTGAGTCACCGCGAGAGCATGTAGAAGTGACGCAGGGTCGAAGCGATTGTTGAGCTCCCCGAACAGCCTAGCACGCTCGGTGCGAGAGGGACATCACTGTCTTTCCATCCATCCAATCAGGTCGTCAACCAGTGGAGGCTCACCACATCCGCGTGAAGTTACCAGCCAGCATATTGGACAAATATTCGCTTTCGTCAGAGCTGGATCTTAGGGACACCCAGATAGAAGACAGAAATGGAACCAGGGGTAAACGATCGGCCCTCCCCTCTCACATTTGGTAAGGGCCATTCCACTTTGGTAATGGCCACCCGGTGGAACAAACCCGTTGCCGACTTCCTCCAACCAACCACCACGCGACGATCGAGGCGTGAGGAAGTGATTTTGTGCCGCCTACGTCTCGGACACACATATTTTACACACCGCTACCTTCTGTTCTCGGAAGAACGACCAGCCTTTCCACGTTGCGGCGACAACCCGTCTGTGGCCCATATTCTTAGCACGTGTCGTCACCTTGAATCGGAACGTCGCCGCTTCTTTGGAACCCCATCGCCCACCCTGGTGGAACTGCTGGGCGACGGTTCACATTATTTCGCTGAATTATTCCTATTCCTTTCTGCGGTTGGATTTGACGTGGTCTACTCACACCCACAAAGGTAGCAAACGGACGCTAAAACATCGCATAATACCGTCACCATGAAATGCGCTAACGTGTTGTGACCCCCAGTCCTCTCATTTACTCGACGCCGATACGCTCACACCTGATTTGACTAACGAAGTTATGGCCGCTGTATAACCTACGCAGTTGATGCGCCCCTAAACCCCAATAACGACAACAACAACTTCCTCCAACCAGCAACGTGCGACAGCAGTGGTCCACCCCTTGTTGAAACTCGAAGGGAAGCTTCCAACGGTTAGTGCATCCAGTGTGCTGGGTTATGATGCTTGCTTCATTGTATCGTTACTTACGATCCGATCCGACATGTTGATGCGTATTGTATGACTATGACATATCATAGGTGACACTCCATGTACCCAATTTCTGTACTTTCACGTCTTCACAGACTTCAAATACGATGTAGTGCGATGCAGTGGGCGATTATGGGGTGGTGTGAGTTGCAGCCTGGTAGGTTGCAGCGTTGCAAACGGCCGGGCATTGCCATGTTCTTCCGTTGTGTGCAGGTCTTGGGAAACAGCGCATTTATTTGGTCCAGAGATTTAAGTTTTCGTTTTGAAAACTACCGCAAATTATTTTCTGCGAACGCATTATATATGATGTTCACCCTGACTGAAAAATGGCAGTATGATGTCAAACTTTTTAGCAAAACCTCATTTGTAATCAGTCAAATCAGGAGATATCACCGTGGATGCATGATTCAATTGAATCACTTGTTGCACTTGTTACAGGGCTCTGTAGGTGGACGGCAGGTTCCACTGGTGGTCGCCGGTGATGGGGCTTATCCACTTCTCCAATGGCTGACGAAGGCGTACAACGGACCATTCGATCGCACTTCGGAGATTGACCAGGCGAAGGAGTTGTACAACGCACGTCTCGGAGCGGCAAGAGTGGTGGTGGAGCATGCATTCGGCCGCCTGAAGGTCCGCTGGCGTCGCCTTCTCAAAAGATCCGAACACGATTTCATGTTCGTTCCGTCCATGGTGTTTGCGTGCGCCATCATGCACAACATTATAGAGGCCCATCGTGAGCCGGTTCTGCCACGTTGGGTGCAGGAGGCGAATTTTCTGGAAGTGGATGCGTTCCCTCGCCCGCACGGACGCAGGCAAGGACACCGGAAGACGATCGCGGTCAGGCCGGTGCCGTGCGATATTACCTTCGTGACTATTTCTGGTCCTTCCGCATGTGAATTTGTAAGATGATGTGCCATTTTGCAAGTCGGTTTGTAGGCTATTTGTTTTGCGGGGCGCCTACATTAGTTTTATTGATTATTTACATACTGTACTATGCTTTACTATATGTATGATTGTACTGCTGTGCAGTCCTAACGGTAGTATTGCTACGAGTCGCGATGCAACGTGCCAAAACCACCAATGTTTTGTGAATTAATGTAGCAAATGTAATATTGACTTGCGTTGTATTTGACAAATACCTGATGGTTGGAACGGTAAAGTGGTATGCAAGCATAGTATGCAGTTCCGCCAGACCAGAAATTAACTTCAGGAAACGTTCTGCACGGTCGGCCGAATCGTCAATCGATCATGGTCATATCAGCACAAAGTAATAGTAGCAT
The DNA here is from genome assembly GCA_034440615.1 of Ashinkailepas kermadecensis. Taxonomy (NCBI): domain Eukaryota; kingdom Metazoa; phylum Arthropoda; class Thecostraca; family Neolepadidae; genus Ashinkailepas; species Ashinkailepas kermadecensis. Next base: position 22,543 of record JAOTOM010000688.1, read on the forward strand.
TCCATCATTTGCACTAACGTTCTGGTATTTGACAAAATATGATCCCGTTTGTTCAGTTGTGGTTTTCTTATCAATTATCCCGACGGGAAAAGTGAGTGTTTAAGTATGCTTAGTGATCTCAGGGTTACTTAAGACAGATACTGTTCGCTTAGGTAGAATATGTAGCTGTGCGAAATTATGTGAGAATGTATTCTGCGCCCGCTGTGGTTTAATCAATACATTCTAAACAAATGCATTTCTGTATTGTCAGGATCAGTTGATAAAAAAATTTACACTATGTACCATCACCCCACACTCACTCCATCCTTTCCGTAAAGTCCCTGACGGATTGTGCAATTAATTCCACGGCCCTCGTCAGTCGAGGCAAGTACTCCGCCTGCAGCTCAACATAGCGCTGAAAACTCGCCACAAAGTCTGCGTTCGTACGCTGGCGGCGCGGCCTTCCACGCGGCGGTGCGGCAGCCGGCGGCGGTGTGGCAGCTGTTCCCGGTGGCGGTCGGGCAGCTGTTCCCGGTGGCGGTCGGGCAGACGGCCCCGGTGGCGGTCCGGGAGACGGCGCCGGTGGCGGTCGGGCAGACGGTCCCGGCGGCGTCTGTGGTGGCCCCGGTGGCGGTCGGGCAGACGGCCCCGGCGGCGGTCGGGCAGACCGGTCGCGTGGCGTGTCAGCACTGCCGTCGCGAGTCTCCACTGGCCCGCACGGTCCGGTGGGACCGTGGACTCACCCTCGAGAGGGGAGGACACCCGCGACATGACCTGGTAAACGAACAGTTCACCGCATTGATATTCGTATGTTCTTTAAATATGTATTCTCTAAAGGGAACATGTACGGTCATCTACAAAAATATCGAAAATTGTATAATTCGAGCGCTGAAATACCTGCTTACAAATGCCCATCCACGCAACGAATGCACACATTTGGTCACGAGAGCAATGTGCACACTCACTTGCATCTACTTCCCACTGGACGGTGTGCTACCTACTTACATTTAAAGTCCTTCTTACTGCGCCACAGTGGCAGGGCTTCGCGGTGCTTCAGGGTATTCATAATGTAGCCATGGCGAGCCTCCGCGCCGACTACCATTGTCGAGGCCTCTGTGACTAATTTTACCATTCTTTCGACCGATTGTGTGTGGACTGGGTACTGCGGTACTTCCAGGGGATTATCAGCGATGAGGCCGATATCATGGTCCGACAGATGTATGGTCATCGGCGGCTCAGTTTGCATCACGGAGGCCCAATCAATCAAATCCGTATAACATGCGGCCTCCATGTTGATCGTGGGAATACGAAAGGCGCGGACTGTCGCCCCCCCCAGTTTCTGAGGAGCTGTTCCGCACATTGCGACACTCCTGAATGCGGACAGCAGTGGTCCACCCCTTGTTGTCAACGGCGGATAGCACAGAACCAGCTGCGGCGCGGTGATTCCAGTCTACGGCATTCAGGAAACGTCTAGCTCGTTGACGGACCGTGTACGGTTTTGGACGGCGCGGGGGCGGACGAGCGTCATCGCGAGCGGGTCGATGTCCCCCGATCTCGATCGCCACGTGCTGAGCTACCGCATGGTCGTCAGCGTCGGGGAGAGCATCGTTTTGAGAAGGACCTCCTCCCACTGCAGTGTAAGCCGAAGTCAGTCCCAAAGCAGTCCGAAGTCAGTCCCAAAACGAGAGTACGTCGAGTGATGCAAGTACACAAACTACAGATACCACCCTGGAACCTGGTTTCACCTCCAATCGACATATCTTTGTCAGCCATGCACAAGGGAGACATCCCGTCGGAATTGTGTCGGTCGAGAACGATTGAACACCTGGACTGTTACCGAGGACACACAAGGATTTTTACTGATGGTTCCAAGAGTACCACAGGAGCAGGGTGTGCTTTTGTGTGCGGTACTACTGTACGTTCGTTTAGTTTGCCTTTGTATATCTCTGTCTATAGCTCTGAACTTATTGCGATTGTGAAGGCACTGTCTTTTATAGAGGTTTCTCAGGACACACTATATGTGATCCTATCCGACTCCCTTAGCAGCCTTTTGGCACTGACTGCATTTTATCCCGCGGACCCCCTACTACTTGACATTCTCATACGAATTACTATGTTGGAAAGGGAGGGAAAAACCGTCTGTCTATGCTGGATCCCAAGCCACATTGGGGTGTGGGGAAACGAGCGCGCGGACACTGCGGCGAAGTGGGCAGCTCAGAATCTCCGCCCACGCATATGCCCACTTCCTGCTAGGGACCACTTCTCAAGGATCACAAATTTCATGTTTACTAAGTGGCAAAGAGCATGGGACAGAGAAAACAACAATAAGTTGCATGTAATCAAGCCACATCTAGGACCTTGGGAGTCATGCCTTCGCAGGTCAAGACAAGAGGAGGTCACACTGTGTAGGATGCGCATCGGGCACACTTACGCTACCCATCGCTACCTCCTGTGTGGAGTCACTGGGAACTCTCTGAGGAGCACTTATAGTCTTACCCTGACTCACCAGCATATCACCTTTCATTTTACAGTGGAACTTGCGTCGTTTGGGAGCAAATTTTACGAACCTGCAGAGGGTTTTATATCATAGACGGCCTATTGCTGTATGCCTTCAGGAAACCAAACTTTCCACTGATATCCAGTGTGCCATTAAAGGATATTCTGTATTCAGGAAAGACGTCTCAAATACTGATACCATTGCACACGGTGGAGTAATGTTGGCCGTCCACCATGCAACACCTGCACGAAAAATACAACTGCAGTCAACGTTATAAGCCGTAGCCGTGCGTATTAGTATAAATCACCTTGTTGTTTCGTTGTGTTCAATTTATCTTCCCCGGGAGATGCTTTCCCCTCTTCGGAGCTGAGAAGTCTTATGCTGGAGCTTCCCCCTCCCGTTTTACTTCTCGGTGATTTTAACTCTCATCACACTCTCTGGGGTTGTATCACTACCAACTCTCGTGGTAGACATGTGGAATCCTTTTTAATCTATGAGACATTGTGCTTACTAAACACAGGCTCTCCAACACATATAACTCTACCATCGGGGAACAAATCGGCCTTAGATCTTAGCCTTTGTAGCCCCCAAATCGGTCATCGCTGTGTTTGGTCGGTGGATGATGACCCGCTCGGGAGTGACCATTATCCAATCTGGTTGGAACTTCGTTGTGGTGCTGTCCTGGGAACGAGGCCACCACGGTGGAACATCAGCAAAGCCAACTGGCGCCAGTTTGATGAACTATTACAGGAGAAGTTATCTAGTCATGCCCCCAGCCAATCTAATCCACCACTTTCGGTGGAAAATTTTACATCGCTGATAATCGACTCGGCCTCCGAATGCATACCTAGGACCTCCAGAACACCCCGCCGTACTCCCGTGCCGTGGTGGACTGAAGAATGCCGGGATGTCATCCGTGCTCGTAGACGTGTTTTCAGGACTTTTGATAATCACAGCACAACAGCCAATCTGATTGCGTTTCGGAAGGCCAGGGCACATGCTCGGCGCACAATTCTTGAGGCAAAAAGACATCCTGGAGGAAATTCATTGGAAAACTTAATCAATTTACACCAACACGACTGGTCTGGTCCCAGATCAAGCGCATTTCAGGACAATTTTCTTCAATCCCTCTCCCCGTATTGAGAGTTGGGCACACTGATGTTAGTCATCCGTCAGATGTTGCGAATGAGATGGCTCGTTTTTATATCAGAACGCAGCAAAGGCGGAAGCATTGATCCAGAGTTTTTGAGGTTTAGGTCGCGTTGCGAGAGGAACCCTATTCACTTCACCACTTCAGAATCACTAGACTACAACTTACCGTTTACAATGACTGAATTAACTTCTGCGATTGGTGCTTTAAAAGATGTAGCTGAGGGACCGGATCAGATCCATAATGTTATGTTGAAGCGGCTTCCTCGTGAGGGGCTGGAAGCTCTGCTAGCGACATTTAATGGGGTGTGGGAGGCAGGCATTTTCCCGGAGCGTTGGCGTGAGGCAATTATAGTCCCTATTCGAAAACCCATGAAGGACGGATTGCTGCCAGCACATTACCGCCCCATTTCGCTGACCTCTTCACTGGGAAAATTGATGGAGAAAATAGTGAACGTCAGACCCACCTGGTATTTAGAAAACCAAAATTTTTCGCAAATGAACAGTGCGGTTTCAGACGAAACAGAAGCACCGTTGACCATATTTTACTTTTGGATACCTCGATTCGTGCAGCTTTTAAACAGAAACAACATCTTAACGCTGTGTTTTTTTACATTGAAGCGGCATATGACACGACCTGGCGTTATGGCATTCTTTAAAGCTTCAAAGAAGTGGTATCCGCGGCCGTATGGGCACGTTCTTACAAAACTTTTTAGCAGACCGTTTTTTTCGTGTCCGTATTGGAGACCATCTATCCGCACGCTTTCAACTCTCAAATGGAATCCCACAAGGCAGTGTGCTAAGTGTGGCTCTCTTCGCCATTATGATTAATTACGTTTTTGTTGGGCTTCCTTCAAGCATTTGCCGATCTCTATTCGTTGACGATATAGCTATTTGGTCCTCTTCTTCAAGAGCCTCTACATCGTCGCGGCAGCTCCAGCTGGCGACAAACCATCTCCAGAGGTGGAGCACCATGAATGGTTTTACGTTATCCACCACAAAAACAGCAGCAATGCATTTCTGTCGCCGTCGTTGCTGCCGTGATCTTGCACTTACGCTATATGGTGAACCCATTCAACTATGCCCTGTATTCAAGTTTTTAGGTATGTATTTTGACAGCCGCTTGCTTTACCGGGAACATCTAAGAATTCTTCGTGACAAATGCATTACATCTATGAATATTCTAAAATGTGTGGCACGTACATCGTACGGAGGGGACCGACAAACACTGCTACTCCTCTACCGATCACTCATCCGCTCAAAGCTAGACTATGCTTGCTTTGTTTATGACGGCGCCTGTACATCCGGAAAGCGTGTTCTGGATGTTGTTCAAATGCCGCTATGAGGATTGTGACTGGTGCATTCCGACTTCGCCAACCGCGAGCCTTCTGGCCGAAGCCAACGAGCCGCCACTTTCCCTGAGGAGACAGATGCTTGGGATGCGCTACGCATGCAAGTTGCGTCGTTTCCCACAGCACCCAGCATACCAAGCAGTGTTCTCGCGTCACGCTGTATCAATTTTTCGACAACGGCGCCCGTTTGTACCGACCTCTGTGCACTAGGATCCGTGATCTTTTCAACGAAAGCCAATTGGAAATTCGTAACGTGAAACGCGCCCCGCTGGTCTTAACATCCCCGTGGGACTTATCTCACTGGAACCGAGAATAGATTTAGTATTGGCTGGCATCCGTAAGGAGGACACTCTCCCGAATGAGTTTCGGGCACGGGCTTTGGAACACATATACACATTTTATAACACCTACGCAAAACTTTTACCGATGGATCGAAAACCGACGCTGGGGTTGGGAGTGCCTTTGTAGCGACACAGCCACCAGATCGTTTACATTACCGAGACACGCATCTGTGTACACGTCTGAGCTCGTGGCAATCCATAAAGCGTTGGCTTACATAGAGTCGGAAATGGGAAGATCATGTGATTTTATCAGACTCCTTGAGCAGCCTTTTGGCACTCAAGAGTTTTAATCCCACAGACGCTCTGATAAATGACATCTTACGTCGTTTGAGTGAATTAGATGAAGCAGGAAAAGTCGTCCATTTCTGCTGGATTCCCAGCCACGTGGGTATTGCAGGAAATGAACAAGCTGACAGCGCTGCTAGACTGCGCACAGGCTCCCTTGCGCAGAACATTCCCAATTCCGGCCAGGGACTACTACTCAGGGATCTCTGCCTTCCTGGCAAGGAAGTGGCAAGCTAGTTGGGACGAACTAGCGTCGAACAAATTGCGGACAATAAAGCCATCTCTCGGTCAGTGGGATTCGTGTTCGTAGGACAAGGATAGAAGAAGTGACGCTATGCCGGCTGCGTATAGGACACACTTATGCCACTCATGCTTATTTACTCAATGGTGAGAATATGCCACTATGTCCTAGATGCGGTGCAGTACTGACAGTTCGTCACGTTCTAATTTCGTGCCCGAGGCTTTCCTTGGAGCGTCGACGTCATTTCGGGGTAACCAGCCTCACTCCCTCCTAGCAGTTTTGGATGACCGATCACAGATTGTTAAATCCGGGAACATCTTCACCTTCCTATCTGCTGTGAAATTTTGTGCTATCTACCCGGGCGTTAACATCAGAACTGTACCAGGAATTATACCTGAAGCACGGAAGCGCCGTACAGCAACGGTTTAAACAATTAACTGTTATGGGCGCCAAATGACCATGTAGTCGGCGCGCCCTTAAGCCCAAATAATCAATCAATCAATACCTCCTGTGTGGGGAGGAGAGACCGCTGCCCACGCTGTCTGGAAACCCTGACTGTACGTCATGTACTTTCTCGTGCCAAATTTGTACCAGAGCGCCGATTGTTTTATGGAAGGGACACAGATCGTCTGACATACCAAGACCTCCTGGGAAACGACTCAAAACTTGTGCATTCTGGAAACTTGTTCCGTTACTTGTCGGCGATTGGCTTTCAAACCACGTATACACCCAGGTAATAGCCCTCACCGACAGTGAAGTACTAGTATAAAAGTTATGGGCGCGAATGATCAATTCTGGTCGAAGCGCCCTAAAGCCCAAATAACGAACTAACTAGTCCCAAAGCAGCCGTAATAGAGGGAGAACAGTACCTTGATTTTATATCAGGATCGGTATCGTGCTGGACGACGAGCAGATAAAAACGACCGTACGTAATTACACACCCATGATCATTTTCCAACCAGGTCAGCTTGAGAGCTTGACCCCGATGGCTCTTCGCTGGATATTCCACTGCTCCCCCTCTACCGGCATCACATCATGTCATCAGAGTTGCTATCTGTCTGCTATGCTATGTCAGCGCTTTTGTCACCAGCTCTGCTTGCAAGACGCTTTTTATTTCCTGCACATTCGTCCATATTCTTGTATTATTGTGTGCATCTGTGTGCTCTTCCGAGCCCATTGCCGTCTTGAAAGCTCTGTTTCATTGAAGTGTCATGCAACCCACCGGATATTTTTCCACGGACTCTTTACGCAACCTATTGGCTTTGAGGACGTATTCCCAGTCGAATCCTCGACGATTCTTTGGACGAGAGGTATCCACGCTAACGATGGCAGGTCTTCTAGGTAATGGATCACACAGGGTTCATACTGGACGGTTATTCCAGTTTCTCTCGCAAGTGCGTTTGATGTTTTTTACCCGGGGAGATCTTAGATACCTCGTATTTCATCCTGTATTTCACCCCGTGACATGTCATTCAGACTGATTTTCGCTTGCTTTCACTGCTTCACTGTTTCACTGGTGTTACTTCCATTTCACTGTTTAACTGATGGTGTTGCTTGCATTTCACTGTTTCACTGACCAAACTTACCAACTGTAAGTTTGGCGGCACATGGCCGCTAATAAACACGAATGTGCTACTTGGTGTGTACCACATCAACACAGAGTGCTTGTGCTTATCATGGTGGTGTTGTTTGGTGTACCTTGCACATTATTTTTGTGTGAGTATGCACCACTTCTGTTTTGTATGAACGGCCGCCATACTGATATCTGTTTTTTTGTGAAGGCTTATCTTTATCATCCAAGAGGAATGGTTCATTATATGGTAAGCTACCTGTACATACCTATCGTGTTTCCATTCCGTTCATATATGTACGTTCGCCCAATTCCCGTCAGGAATTAAGGTAATAATAAATAACTAAACTAATTATCTGACTCTAGCTGATTCATCAGCGCCGCGACCAACACGGGCATGTTGCTGACGAACGCCCGGACCACGCTCGCAGCATGCGGCGCGAACCGCGTCTCCGACCACAGCGTGCGATGATGTGTCGTTCACCCATTCATATCCTGGATTCTTGCGCACGTCGCCGTCGGCTAGCTCAAGCAGATGCGCGCCGTCCCACAGACAGGGCACGCGGGACGGCTGGGAGTGCTGAGCATAGTCACTGTGCGACACTCGCAGCAGCTTCAGGAACCGAGCAGGCGCGCCGCCCCGTGGTGGTGTTGACCATCAGTGCATGTGGCCGACAGTTGTTCTATAGTTGTGATCGCTGAACTGTTGGCCGTAGCCAGCCACTTACCGGCGAGCGACGGTCCGCCGTGGTGGTGTTGACCATCAGTGCATGTGGCCGACAGTTGTTCTATAGTTGTGATCGCTGAACTGTTGGCCGTAGCCAGCCACTTATCGGCGAGCGACGCTCCGCCGTGGTGGTGTTGACCATCAGTGCATGTGACCGACAGTTGTTCTATAGTTGTGATCGCTGAACTGTTGGCCGTAGCCAGCCACTTATCGGCGAGCGACGCTCCGTCGTGATCTTTAGCCACTGGAGCGGCCAAAGCGTAGCTCCACATGAGCTAGAGAGAAGAGAGGAGCTAAAGGAGCTAGAGAGGAGGTGCATCGGGTATGATGGTCATTATCGCTGTGATGTCGACAGTACGCCGCATCTTAGTCATCTTATCCTGCCATTTGACCTAAACACATCATCGCTAACACAGTTGTTTGACCAGGTTACAGCTTGCGATGAACCACCTCCAAAGATGGGGTATTTGAAACGCATTCCGCTTATCCACAGACAAAACGGTTACAATACACTTCTGCTCTCAAGGACACAGGGTTGTGTGGCTCCCTGTATAAGTTTGTGCTCCCTGTACTTGCCCCCTGGCGTCGCTTTCCCCACTGCTGACTTCAAGCGGTTGCTGACTGAACTTCCCCCACCAGCACTTCTTCTCGGTGATTTCAACGCCCACCACACTGCGTGGGGATGCATAGACGTCAACACACGCGGTCGAATCCTCGAAGACTTAATCCTACAAGGATCACTCTGCCTCTTAAATTCAGGTGCACACACCCATCTTACTATGCCATCTGGCCGAACGTCAACATTGGATTTGAGCTTGGCCAGCCCTCAACTAACACAGGAATTTGAATGGTCAGTCGATGACGACTGCCACGGAAGCGACCACTTTCCGGTATGGCTAACCTTTCGAAGAGGCGCAGTGTTAGGCACGCGGCCGCCGCGTTGGAATCTTAAGAAAGCAGACTGGACTCGATTTGAATCAGATATACATGCTGTTCTTACTCGTGACACTGAAAACCATTGCACCCACATCGACGATTTTACAACACGACTCCTCCAGTGCGCCCATATATGCATCCCACGCACTTCTGGCATCCCGCGCCGCACCCCGGTCCCCTGGTGGACTGACGAGTGTGCGACGGCTATCCGCGCGCGAAAGAGGGCCCTCAAGCTCTTCAGAAAACATAGCACTACCGCGAACATGATAGCATTCAAACAGGCCAGAGCTATCGCTAGGCGCACGATAAGGGCAGCAAAGAGAATCTCCTTGGAGAGAGTATGTAGGTGGAATGAACCGTTTTACCCCCACTTCACAGGTGTGGGCCCGAATAAAACGTATATCGGGTCAGCTTTCCTCCAGTCCACTACCTGTGTTGCAAATTCAAGGTAGAACCATTGCTCACCCACTTGACGTGGCCAACGAGATCGCCAATGCCCTAGCGGAGCGGAGTCGAGATAGCAAGGCCAACCCTAGATTTCTGCAACATAAACGTAGATGCGAGGCAAGCCCTATCGACTTTTCCACCACCATACAACACCCTTATAACCAACCATTTACTTTGACGGAACTGAAACACGCAACTAACACGCTCAGATGTGTCTCTGAGGGACCGGACGCCATACACAACGACATGCTGAAGCATCTTCCTCCAAGTGCTATTGATGTACTCCTGACTGCCTATAATGATATATGGGAGAAAGGAAGCTTCCCGTGCACTTGGCGCGACGCCACAGTAATCCCGATTTTGAAGCCGGGGAAAAGTGGTCTGGAAGCACTCCACTACAGACCCATTTCGTTGACATCGTCGCTTTGTAAGTTGATGGAAAAAATGGTTAATATGCGTCTAACATGGTTTTTAGAGCAACAGGACTTCTTCTCAAATGCCCAGTGTGGCTTCCGGAAGAACCGATCCACGGTGGACCATGTTTTAGCTTTGGACACCGCCGTCCGTGCTGGTTTCAAGGATCACAAGCACGTAGGTGCAGTGTTTTTTCGACGTGGAGGCCGCCTATGACACTGCCTGGCGCCACGGGATTTTGATGAAGTTGTGGAACTGTGGTGTTAGAGGATCCATGGGAGTCTTCATCAAAAACTTTTTAGCTAATCGGTGCTTCCGCGTCCGACTCGGTAATCAGTTGTCAGAAAAATGCGTGCCTACGAACGGAGTTCCACAAGGAAGTGTGCTCAGTGTGTCCCTGTTTGGAGTGCTGATCAACGATATTGGAAAGAGACTACCAGAAAACATTGGACGCTCACTTTTCGTGGATGACCTCGCAATTTGGCTCTCTGCTTCTCGTACACCATCTTTGAACCGGCAGTTACAGCTGGCCATACATCACCTTGAAGATTGGAGCTACCGAAACGGGCTTCGATTTTCCGCAGAAAAAACAGTCGCTGTACACTTTTCTCGCCGACGATCGTGCTACTCTGAACTGTCACTTCAACTATATGGAAAGCCAATCCCGCTGCGACCTTCCGCCAAGTTTCTTGGCGTCTCTTTCGACAGCCGGTTGACATACGGTGACCACCTAAAATCTCTGCGCCAGCGTTGTTCCAAAGCTCTTAATATCATGAAATGTGTGGCACGAACAACATACGGAGCAGACCGTGCAACACTTTTACAGATGTACCGACAGCTCATCCGTTCTAAGCTTGACTATTGTTGTTTTGTGTATGATGGCGCCAGCACCCCCAGAAAACGCATACTTGATACGGTCCACAATACAGCCTTACGCATTGCAACCGGCGCATTCAGAACTTCGCCAATAGCAAGCCTCCAAGTGGAAGCTCACGAGCCGCACCTGGCATTGAGACGTGGTAAGCTTGGCCTTCGCTATGCGTGCAAACTGAGGCAATACCCTCTACACCCAACGTATGACGCGGTATTTTCTCGCCATCTATTGGCACTGTTCCACGGAGGACGGAAGGCAATATCTGAACCCTTCTGTGTGAGAATGCAAAAAGAAATCCGCACAAGTCGTATCCGTATACGTGGAATTCGTATTGCTGACCGATCGCAGATACCACCATGGGAATTAGCGTCGCCAGAAATAGACCTGGCCCTCTCTTCGTCCAAAAGGGTGATGTCCCCACCGAACTTTTCAGAATGAATGCACTGGAGCGCATAGCCACGTACGACGGACGCACTCTGATATATACCGACGGCTCGAAAGGGAAGCAAGGGGTCGGATGCGCGTTCGTCACCGGATCCGTCACGAGGTCCTTCTCGCTTCCGTCAAACGCATCCGTTTATACATCGGAACTGGTTGCGATCCTCAAAGCGCTGTGCTTCATTGAAGTCAGTGAGTACTGCTCATGTGTTGTCCTGTCCGACTCTTTGAGCAGCCTATCGGCACTGGAAAGTTTCAACCCACAGGACGCTCTTTTTGCAGGACATCTTACATCGGCTCACCCTACTGAAACGAGAAGGGAGATTCGTTTCCTTCTGCTGGATCCCAAGCCACGTTGGCATTAGGGAAATGAACTCGCCGACGCAGCAGCGAAACGAGCGGCACAGAAACCATGCACTCGCACCCTCCCTCTCCCTGCACGGGATTTCTACCCATTGATCTCAGAATACATGCATGAGAAATGGCAAAGCAGCTGGGACGCCATAGGTACTAACAAACTCCAAGAAATCAAACCACGAGTAGGATACTGGCCCTCGTCTTCCAGGAAAATACGAGCGGAGGAGGTGGCGTTGGCACGACTCCGAATCGGACATACATACACCACACACTGCCACCTCCTCATAAATGAAAGCAAGCCAGTTTGCCCACGATGCAATTCTCCACTAACGGTACGTCACATTCTCACATGTCGGCACTACGAACAGGAGAGAGCCCAGTACCTCGGAACCAGCAGGACATTCCCCAGTCTCCTTCGAGACGACTCGGACTGCTTGGGAAAGGTTTGTGAATACTTCAGAAAAATTGGATTTTTGATAATATATTCAAGTCAGTAAAAACTAGTCACCCAACCATAATACTAAGATACGGCTCTGACTAAGTAGTTCCCTGTTCTGTTATGGGCGCTAAATGACCTACCATGGTCGATGTGCCCTAAAACCCAAATCACACACATATTGGGAAAGGTTTGTCAATACTTCAGAAAAATTGGATTTTTGATAATATATTCAGGTCAGTAAAAACTAGTCACCCAACCATAATACTAAGATACGGCTCTGACTAAGTAGTTCCCTGTTCTGTTATGGGCGCTAAATGACCTACCATGGTCGATGTGCCCTAAAACCAAAATCACTCACTCACACCTTGTTCTCCCCCGACGAGGCACCACCTTTCCGTGGTGGGGGGATTGAGTGCCCCAATGACCCGGCGACCATCATACCGGCGAGGGGTGAGACCAAGAGTGCCTTACTCGTCCTTCCATCCATACGCTCCCATTCCAATGCCCATCTCATCTCAACATCCATGTCCTTCACCTGTCCCTGCAACACCAACTCTCCCTACTGTGAGCAGGTGGGACAACTTCCCCGGTCCTGCCCTCCAGCTCAGTTTTATCGGGGTAGCCGCGCCCCCTCGGCCCGCCCCCGGGGTTGACGGAGTCCTGGAGGTTGAGGTCCCCCGTCGCACGGTGCTAGTTGTGACGGGGGACCAACACACCTCTTTGGTCCCGATATCCCGGAGGGGCGGGCGGGCCCGTGGGGCCTCACGCGGGCCAAGTGGCCGGTCGCCTCGGGCCGGGGACCTGGGGTTCTCCCCAGTGTCTGCCGGCCCGGCCGGCTGGGGTCAAGTGGTGGGCGGCGCTGGATCCCGGTCGGGGTGGTGAGTCTCTCTCTCCCGGCCGGGCGAAGGCGCCGCCCGCCCCGTATAGCTCCTCGGGCGCCTGGCGTCCTCCCGTCCGCGGGGCCCAGGCGTCCCCCGTTGGGCCCCTGTGTGGTGGGGCGCCCGAGGAGCCGAAACCA
>JAOTOM010000689.1:2500-35772 GCA_034440615.1 Ashinkailepas kermadecensis
GAGTTCCGGTACGTCGCTTAAAGCAAGAAAACGGAAATCGGCGGAAAATATTATAGTTAGAAGCCGTTAAAGTCAAAACATTTCGTAGCACCAGACCACAAAAATCGGCGCTGATGCGCTTCCCGTATATTGGCAAAAGGGAAGTGTTCTTGGTAACACTAGCGACTTGTTTGATGTATATTGTTATGCTATGCAGTTTCAAGGTCATGTTAGGTCACCAAGGTCAAGTTAGGTGAAGTTTATGACAGGTGAATGGAACCAAACTTGGTCAACTGGAATGTTGTCATAAGTGCAAATGACTGTCATGCGATGGATGTCACTTTGCATGTTATTCCCTGCACATCCTGAAAACTACTATTTGTCATTGTGTACCTAAGCGTTTCCATACTTTATTCATGTACTTCACTCCTTTCTTCGCGAAGCCGATTGCGCCCAGCCGCCCGACGGAGCAGCCGGGCGGGCGGCCCAGTTCCGGTAACTGGAACAGGTAACTGACCTGATAAAGTGCTGCTATGTAGGTGACCTAAGGTCAAATTCCGGGTCTAGTATCTGTATTGCATCATTAATAATGTCCAAAACATAATTGATGCCCATTTTGGTGCATTTAAACACAATCACAGCGATCCATAACAATGACTGGCCAAGCAACGCAAAACAAGAACATTTTGACATATGTGACCTCATTTGACCTTGAAAATATTGACCTAAGGTCGTAAAATTTGCACACAATAGAGTTCTCTACTGTATCCATCCACTCTGAGACTTTCGTTACTCCAGCTTTAATAGGAGCCGAGATCTAAGGGGGGGCGGAATCCGCCCCCCCCCCCCTCCAGTGCGCGTAATTTTCATAGGCCCTCCGGTGCGCGTGTTAAGATGCTATTCATAATCTCCCATGTGGATATGTCAGAGGTCAAAGGTACATTGAGGATGCTTCGAAATTGTGTTGTTTCCAGCAATGTCCCGTGATGAGCTATATACATATATTGTGTAGAGTGACATGCGTGACGCATGCATGAAAAGAACGGCTTCAGAAACGCTCCTCCAACTCTAAGAACGTGTCTGCTGAGACCCTGTTGATACTCACGCCAGCTGACTGAGACCCTGTTGAGACTCACGCCAGCTGACTGAGTGGCCGACTCAGCTGGCTCAGATTGAAGACTGTTGTCACCGGCTGGGACGGCGCAGCTGCGGTCCATTCACAAGACGTCTGTCGTTACTAACTGTACATGGCGTCCGATCCTGTGCCTGCAGCAGGCCGGCCTGACGACCAGCTTTTGCTCCTACTCGGTTGTCGATGTGTTTTCAACCAGGCAATACAACATGCGTCACCGATGGGTACTGGAGATTGGAATGTAGCATGACACATCCCGCCCTGAGTTGAAGTGCAGCATTTATGTAGACCGTGGACCACTAGAAGCAAAAATTGAGCATATGCTAAAGGTGCTGAAAATTTGGGTTGACACGATATCACTTGGATCATGTCTAATGTATGTACCAAAGTGTGTAATGAGATACCAGTGAGCCTACAGGTAAACGGGAGCAATGCGATGAACGGTGATCGGCTCGATATTCTCGGCCGTTCGGGCGGAGCGAGGGTGGCTACTGGATTGGTTCTGGTAGTGAACACCACGGCATTGTCTACAATTATCTAGTCTTGTAAATGGCAGACTTGCATGGAGCCCTCGGGACAGAAAACTCGTGTTTCAATCTCTTTTGAATTGCTCCAAAGCTTTTACTTCCTAGATGAAGTCCAATGCAGCCGCATCTCGTTTTAATAGACAACTTATGAACTTATGTAACTTAGTATTACACCCAAATATAATTCATGAATCGAAAATATTAGATATTGCTATCACAATGGTGCATCAATTATTACTACACGTGCTGCGTGGTCAATTTCTTAGTCTATCCTTAAAATCCACCTTTTTCTCACACTATAGACACACACACACACATATGCATATATATATATATATATATATATATGTGTGGGGGGGGGTGGCGGGGGCGTGCCATTGATTGAACACATTCCGCATTTAGGTGGTTTTTAGCTTCACTGGGGGTATCAGCCACGTTTTTATCAAAGCATACGTGTACCAATGTCAGTTGTATCGGTGCCAGATAACTGGCTATTATTCCGAGCCAAACAAATCCGTGATAAGTGGCAAGTCTCCAAGATAACGCATTGATGTAACAGAAGTAGAGCCTTGTACAAACAGAGGAGCGGCTTGAAGGGCATTGCTGCCCTCCCCACCCCCAGCCCCGTCTGGTGGGAGGGTATTGTTGCACACTTCATTTTGCGTGTGTAAGGGATGTACCACGACAAAAAAAATAGTTCGTCGTTCGTCGTTCTTTTGTTCTTGGGCGAATGTTTGTCATGCGACACCCACATGCATGGGGGTGTTGTACGACATCCTTGATTCGATATCGTAGGGGGGGGGAGACTCGGCCCCTCCACTTTTCGGCGAGCCGCCCAATCGCCGCCTTACAGGCTCTGAAGTCACAAGGCTCCAATGGGGTCGTCATCATTAGAGCTAGCAAGACTGTTAGAAGCGCAGTGTGCGTCTCCGTGATCGGTAAAGGTCACCTGACACCTGGCACTAGGAACATGGCTGTTCCTCTAGCATTAGGGAGCCTCTCCAGGCCTCTTGGCAGCCTTGCTTAATGTGTGCTTGCTCTCGACAGCAAGGTCGGTGTCTCGGGAACTGCCTTGGCAGCCTTGACAAGGTCAGTGTCTCGGAAACCGTCTGAAAGTGGGGAAGGGGTGGGGTAGGGCAAGAGCAGATTTGAAGTCTATTATTGCTATGCAACTCCCATAGGGTCAATGTTAAGCTAGTTCCGAGATGGGGGTCGCTGACCCTATTTCCCTCCTGGTTCCGGCGCCCTTGGCTATGGGCGAAGGGCTACAAAAGTGCTAGAAAGTGCTTCTCATTCTCGAAAGTGTTCTCGAAAGTGCTTACGGTGCCCCTCTAGAATCGCAGAAGCTCCCGTCAACAGTAGATAGTGATCCATTTTAGAATGGTTGGATGCTCGTTTGGGGTCGTCCTAACGTCTACATCAAGTGGTCAATTCGCTCCTATCCAGTGGCCAGTACGCCCCTCAGTTTGTTCCCCTTACTATTTGATGCAAATATACATAGATGTCCACATTTGTAATTACAATGCTCCATACAATGCTCAAGGAATTTAAGCTAACAACCTAAACCATATTAGCTACCAGCCATGCTAAATGTAATGTATATATTATAGGCATGTTTCACTCATCTCATTGGTGACAGTGTCATTGAACGGATGACAAACCCGCTGTTCCGGTCTGCCGTTGGAACTATGGTGGCGTATCGGAGTTCAAGTCACAACCATTCCAAATCGTGGCCAAATTTAAATTGGTAGCTGGTTGAACACAGGCTTAATGTCCTAGAGGAACTCAGCAGCCACAGTCTACCTTCTACTATCTTCTACTCTACCACAGTCTACCTTCTACTATCGTTTCGCAGGCCAGTGCTCGATCCATTGAGCTAACCAGGCGGCAAATATAAAAACCGTCATTGTAAAAACCTTCATTGCAAAAACCCTCATTGCAAAAATCCTCATTGCAAAAGCGTGGAGCACCCTTTGAACTGGCGACTTACATTATTTCTGTAAAGCCGGCGCTCCAATGGCAGGTCCAAGGGGATGGCGAGGTAGGTAATATCTACGGTCCCTAGTCATTGGACAGCCGTAGGAGACACCCGATTGTTAGACTCCTTGAGTAAAACAGGGGCCACCTCAACCCTGGGTTTCCCCTCAGCTGACCACTTTTTGCGGCCTGTGCGTCCATATACGTGGTCCTCCGAGAGCACCGTCCCATTAGACAAGGCTTGGCCGGAGGGGACCCAACCTCGGCAGATCACCAGACTGCTCTCCCCCTTCCCCGGCTAAGGCTTCACTTCCGACCCCAATACATTTTCAAGGGACACTGACGTCCTTTTAATATGTAAACCACCGTCCGTCCTTCTATGAGAACCCCTCAGGAATCTGCAGACATCCATCCTTCGTCGATGCGAGTTATACTGATTACGCCGGCTTTTTAATCTCCTTCCCTGTTCGCCAAGGAACCAATTGGGGAAGGCTGCCCCATATGCACAACGCCGCCCACCTCCTAGTATAGTCGCTCATAGCATGTCGTTATTGTTAGAGAGAGAGATAGAGAGAGATAGAGAGATAGAGATAGAGAGATAGAGAGATAGAGAGAGAGAGAGAGAGAGAGAGAGAGAGAGAGAGAGAGAGAGAGAGAGAGAGAGAGAGAGAGAGAGAGAGAGAGAGAGAGAGAGAGAGAGAGAGAGAGAGAGAGAGAGAGAGAGAGAGAGAGAGAGAGAGAGAGATATGTGTGTGTGCGTGTGTGTGCGTGTGCGTGTGCGTGTATGTGTGTGTGGGGGGGGGGCGTTGCGTAGGGATCCTTGCCCTCGCCCAGAAGGCCACCAACTCCTTCACTACTACATGTGCGCTTTCGTTCTTCTGCTTTCCAAGATCCAGGTGGTGGTAGAGGAAAACAGACAACACTTGCCCAGAGGACGGCAACTTTAAGCCAAGGAGACGTTCCTCACGTTTCAACAGATATAAACCACGTTTCGAAGTCATCCTGAGAAGTCAACCTGAACCACTGAACACTGAGAAGTGAACCTGAAACACAACAAAGTGGCACGAAATCAGACCTCGCACTGACGTTTATGCTATGTTTATGTTACTTCGGTTTATGCCGAGCCTGGCGTTCCGCTAACCCAATAGATGGCGCCACAAGCATATTCACAGGAATAATATATTATTGCATTCCGAAGCAAAACAGCCGAAACTTCAATTGGCTTGCGCCACCCCTAAATGTTGTCAAATTTTGATGAAATTTTGCTGGGAGTGTTTTCTCCCGGAACGACACCAGAAAAAGTCCGGGGAGCCAAAAAAATAAAAAGTTGATTTTTGTGGACCACCCTAATATATATATAGATATATATATATATATATATATATATATATATATATATATATATATATATATATATATATATATATATATATATATATATATATATATATATATATATATATATATATATATAATTATATATATATATATATATATATATATATATATATATATATATATATATATTTATATATATATATATAGTTATGTATATAGATATATAGTTATATATATATGTACATATATATAGTGTCTAAGCTTGCTGCATCTACGTAAGATAACATAAATAAATTGCAGAAAGCACGCTATGTGCTGTGTTCTTGTTATGCATTTTATTCATTTTTTTGCAAAGTGCTGCACCAGCTTCGCTTCACCGCCAAGGTCAACGTTTACTATCGACGATCCCTATGACGCAAAGCTTCATCATACTTGTATCGGACAGGTCTCCGATACTATCGTGATAGCAAGGCCTCGCAACCAGCGGACTTTTTGCCACGAGCTGGCGACATACATGTCGAAACACATCTGAATACGGGGGAAATAGATCATCCTTCAGGGGTCGTGGTAGCTCAGTCGGAAGGGCGGTCTACTCTTGATCGTGAGATCTTGGGTTCGAATTCCACGAGCGGGGGAGTTGCCGAGTCCACCCGCAACCAAGCCGCGATCCGTGTGAGAGATTGGCGATGTCATGTAGCCTAGCAGTCGAATGCGTCGCCAAAGAATACAAGTATCATGGTCTGAAAACACGTCTTTGGTTTGCACTCTCTGCTGCATTTTGGTAGGCTTTAGAAGAATCAGTCTACTCATCTGAAAAACGAGTGCTGACTCACCAAACAGACAAGCAAAACCATGATTTCCCTTCCGTGTACGTGCAATCCAATGTCAACGAGATCCACATAAGGGAAGGAATAATGCTGTCGCTGCGCAATTTTTACTTTTTCTTTTCGCCGCCAGGTGTCATGATTTCGGGAGAGCTCGGTGTCCGGTATTAGCCGCTGTCCGATACCACCTAAATCTCCCTTACACTAAGAAATTTCAGAGTGTAATGGGGTGTCTCCTCGAAAAAGTTAGATTTCACCGGGGTTTCAGGCCGATTGAGGCTCCCCATGGCCTCCTCTCACATGTAAGTTGAGGGGCCGTGGCCCCTCAGTCGTGGTCATGGCCTCTCTGCAGTAACCACTTCCCACTGCTTTAGCATTACTGGGAGTGGGGAAGGGCCTGGCTGGCCTGAATGGGTGGTGGTCCCGCAGCCGACAATCGACAACTGCTTGCCTTTGGCTCACAAACTTGAGAGGAGGTGCAGTTGGGCCATCCCTATTGGGAACCGATACCGCATGGAGCGCCGTTTTCCGATTGAGGAATCGGGAGCACATGCTCCATTGCTTCCTCAATGTACACACACACACACACACACAAACACACACACGCACATATATATATATATATATATATATATATATATATATATATATATATATATATATATATATATATATATATATATGTGTGTGTGTGTGTGTTCGTCATTATCTTTGCGTCTCGCATCATCTCTCGTTTCGTGTGTCTGAAAAGACAACAGAGAACCGCGCCTTCGTGCATGGCCTCCACGCCTGGTCACAACCTGAGCGGATTCCTATATCTTACCCTGACGTGAACTGTGCTCCACTGCTTTCCCTGAGACTGAATCTGAATCTGAACTTGACTGACTGACTGAATCTGATCTATGTGTGTATTGAATCTGCATTGGCATCCTCATGACCCTAATTTAGTCCCGTGATAAATGATACCTGATCTCTCCAAAACTGCTTTGGACTTGACTTGACCTGGTTTGACCTCACCCTGGGTCAGGTAACGAGGAGACTGCGAGGATGATCCGCAAGGCTGGCGGCGAGGCCCACGCTTATCAGTGTGACCTCTCCAGCCGCGAGGATGTCTACAAAACGGCCGACAAAGTAAAACAGGAGGTGGGAAAGGTGAGTGATGGCAATGGTTTGCTGTGTTCTGCTTCACCTACGTCTCTTGCACGCTACCGTCTCCTATTTGATTCTAGCAATGAGAATCTGACTTCCCTTGGGTTTTTAGCTTTATATTCAGCATATGACCCAGCTCATGAGTGTTGAATTGTATCATAGATATATCACATCATGTATATGCATGTGGGTGGGTGTGAGTGTGTTGGTGCGTGGGTATCTGGGAGCCTGGGTGTATGTAGTGCACGTTCAGAATTACCGCTAAATGTGTTGATCTCGTTTTCGAAATGTCTGCATTATTGGCCTAGGCAACATCTCCCTGTATCGGGACGTAAAAATGAACCCCAAGTTCAGTTTTAGCCTCCAATTTAACCCAGGAGTCACGCACAATGCAAATGGTCATCGGGAGTCAAGCTGTGCAAATGACCTTGAATTATTTTGGACAGGTTCGTGACCTGTGTAAACACGTTGGTTTTGTTTCTCATCGCCCAAACACATGCAGCATGAGCCATTTGCGAGCGATAAGTGGAGTTAATTGACGATAATTCGCGATTTTCGCGAGAATAGCCCCACATGTCTCCTTATGGTGTCACATCTCAGTGGCCTTACATGATATCTTCAAATAGTTCATACAATCAGGTTGGTAAAGATGCTCTGTCAGCTACACCAAGTCGTGGCACGTTGAACTGAACCGATTTTCCGTGGCGGCGAAAAAGCCTTAGTGAAGTCCTAAGCACCTGCTCTGATGAGGGTCAAGAGCTTGGCTCGAGTTGAGCTACCGCGGATTTTGCGCAGTACCGTTATTTAGGAGTGAATTCAAAAGAAGAACCTTATATTATTTTACGATGCGTTCAGCTGCTAGATCATATAGCGTCGCCAATCTCTGACGCCAATTGGTATCGGCCCGGTTGTGGGATTAGAACCCCACAATCTTACGATTAAGAGTACAAAGTCACACCAACTGAGCATCTGAGCATCTGGATACCCCCCCCCCCCTCCATCAGCTAAAGTTGCATGGATCGGATTGCTCTGAGACTTTGCATAGACTACTGTGTGGGGCCACCGGCCATCGTCGTACTGTGTGTGTGCTGACATGAACGTGCCATCTTGAACCCCAAGGTCACAAACGAGGTACAACGATGTCACTACTAATTTTAGGTCACAATGCCTCGGCTGAGGTTGCAAGTTGCTGGTACTATTACACTTTCCTCTGTATCATCAGTCGAGTTGAACAACATAACAATATATCTAGTTCGACAGTGGACGCCAATGATCCCTGAAACGATTGTGATCTGCGAGCGACCCCGAACGACTGGACAGGATGGGAAAATAGAGGGAAGAGCTTCCATTTATCCTGCAGTTTTCGGACGTTCTACCTATCGGATGGTCATGAACCTGGATATGGAGAATTGTGCCGATCTGGTGTTACACTTTTGTGTGCATATTCGTGATATAAGTACCAAAAATATGTAGGGTATTACAAAGTGGCTCAGTCAATGGCGGCGTTGATATTTTGCTTTTCGTTGATAATGATTGGGAACTGTGAGCTTAGTGCACTGCATGTCGATCTTGAAGCTGCCAAAGTATTCATACTGAAGTACTCAATCTCTTGATGTGCATATTTGTGGTTGCACATGCACCACTCGAAAGTTATATTCATACCTGCGAATTCGGCAGCAATCCAAATCGTCAATACATGTCATCCAGTTCAGCTCAGAAATACAGACAGGTGGGCAATGTCGGCATTTTGTCTTGGCTTCTTGTCACGTTACAAAAAGTGAATTATGTCGAGCAGATACCAAGCGAGTGTTTACATCCGATGTATGGTAATGGTGAGCGATGTCGGCTCCTGAGATGGCATCACATCGTACACACGGCTTTTACCTCATATCTCTCAAGGCGTGCAGCTGTTCACACTTTGAGCAGTACCGGGCTCGGTCTGTGTGAGTCTCGCACGCATACCGGCCGCATCAGCTGCACGGAGCGTACTTGGGATTATTTTTGTTGACCTTCCCGTGACCCTTGCCGTGGGTCTGCCTGACGTACCTGCAGCAGTGATCGATTTTTACGGGAACTGCCGTCGACGGCGCCGATCCTTCAGCGGACAGAGCCAGCCATCTGTGCCTCTCCTGCAGCGGGCTGGGCCAGCTCCGTGTCGCTCCTGCAACGGGCAGAGCCAGCACCGTGTCGCTCCTGCAGCGGGCTGAGCCAGCTATCTGTGTCGCTCCTGCAGCGGACAGAGCCAGCCATCTGTGCCTCTCCTGCAGCGGGCTGGGCCAGCTCCGTGTCGCTCCTGCAACGGGCAGAGCCAGCACCGTGTCGTTCCTGCAGCGGGCTGAGCCAGCTATCTGTGTCGTTCCAGCAGCGGGCAGAGCCAGCTATCTGTGCCGCTCCTGCAGCGGGCAAAGCCAGCTATCTGTGTCGCTCCTGCAGCGGGCAGAGCCAGCTCCGTGTCGCTCCTGCAACGGGCAGAGCCAGCTATCTGTGCCACTCCCGCAGCGGGCAGAACTATCTGTCAGCCACGGTGTCGGTGGCTCGTACAGAGGCGCGGCCGACCCTGCCATTGCCGGCACTGCACTGCAGAGCTGGCCTCCCGACCAGGGTGGACATCAGCTGCGGATGCACAGCTCCCGAACGATGCGCGGACGGCCACCGTGCCTCTGATCGGCGTGTGGCGAGGTGTAGTGTCTCAGCACTTAGATCAGGTGTGAGTTCGGAGCTCCCGGATGAAACACGGACGGCCACTGTGCTTCTGATCGGTGTGCCGCGAGGTGGGGTGTCTCAGCACTTGGCTCAGGTGTGCGTTCAGAGGCGCCACGCTCAACATGGACACGGGCATGCGCGTCAGCCACCATCGCTCTGAACAACTCACACGTGAACTCCTCGAGGGCCGGGATGCTGGTAAAATACCCGTCCATGGAGATGCTGCGTCCCGAACCTCGTGCATCCTCGAACAGATAGCGCACGAGCTTCGGCACAGAGTCAAAGATGATGCCAGGTGGAGCGCGTTCGGGAGCAGCAGGCATTCGGCATAGGGCGACAGCTTCCGCACGTGGCGCGAGTTGGCGTCTGCGACGCAACGGAGCAGAATTCCTTACTTCCCGGGCTTTGATGGCAGGTGCACCTCGACTGTACATCGGCCACGGTAGCACACCAGTGTCTCGTCCATCCTCCGACACTCGGACGGACTGCGGTGCCGACGCAGGTCTGCATCGAGTGCGCACATGATGCCACGCACCCGGCAGAATGTGCCCGTCTCTCGGCGCTCAGCTCGCCCACTTGCGTCGTAAAGGCGCACGCGCTTCATCAGCTTGGTGTACCCTTCTTTTCGATTGCTGCTCGGGGACGGCACCGGCGCAAATCTCCCACCGAACAGCTCCTCGGCTGATGGAAAACCCGCAAAGGTTCCGCGCAGCGTGTTCAATCCCAAGAAGGCCAGCAGCTCGTCTGGATCGACAGGCGAGAAGGCGTGCACATTCTTGAGCTGTGTGTTCGTCATTGTGGACTCGAGAAACTTTTATTTTTTCCGACAGCTTTTCGTTGGTGGAAATGGGGTAGGAAGGTGTCCAGCTCGCTCTCAACATTTTTTGTGTTTGCTGCTGTGCTCTTCAGTACCTGGCACTCCCGCAAGATGTTTGCCGAGTCACCTCGTGGGCGGCTCGTACCAAGATCCGCTATCCACTCACCAGCCACGTCTTCTCGCGCTCTGGTAGCTTGCAGCACCTGTACCGTCTGGTCCAGCAGCTCCCACTGCGTCTGTGTCAGCTTCTGCTGCGATGATGTCGGAGTCTCCCCGCTGCAGTTGGCCCTCTGCCGTGCTGTGGCAGGACCAGGCTGGGGCTCGGTGTCTCCGTCACAATCCTCGTCTCTGGTAGGTTCTGCTGGAGCGGGTTTGATGTCTGTTTCCAGCGCCACCGTACTGTCCTCGGTATCACTGGCGTTACCACCGCCACTGTTCTTACCGGCTGTCTCGATATCAAGCTCACTGATCATTCGCACACCGGCTGCTGTTGGCGGACGGGAGCGACTCCTGCTCGCCATCACTGAGCTTCAGTTCAGAAGACTGGTCGTGGCAATAACCATACGGACTCTGACTGGTCTGTTTCCCCTTTGAAACCCAGCGTTGGGAAATGAATGCTTTCACACGCAGTCCATCCCAAGCGCGACCTCTTGGCAATCTACGATTAATGTTCGAATTTGAGAAGAAACCACACGTCGGCCTGGTTGAACTAAACCACTGAGCCCATGTCTCATGATGATACATGCGGCTCAGCATTCAAACAACCGGAGACGTGATAAGACCTTTACATGAGCAGCGAAGCCTCCGAAAACGATGCGATTAGAACAACGTACGGAATATTGCTTTTGTAAAACTTTGTAACACCAAAACATCCGAGAAGTGAAACAATATTTTAGTAGCTTTTTCCCATCGCGGCGTCACCGTAAGTTTAGCCACGGATAATAGTAAACGGATCGGAAACTCTCGGGCGGCACTTTGATGTTTGCGACCACCGACCGATACTAGCGACATCTATCGGACGATCGGATAAATAATCCTGGGTAGGTGATGCGAAGGACACCCTATCGAAAAAGCTTGACGGGATGGGGAAATATAGCTGAATCTGCCTTCTACCACGCGTCGTTTGCAAAAAACTGCGCCTTCGGCGCAAGCCGGGGACGCTTACTCCAATGGCCGCCATCCCTTCGGCCGCCGTATAGAACCATGAAGCTCGTGACCAACTAACCTGTGCCGACTAACTGAGGGAAGCGGAGTGTCATGAGAACCGGCAGAAAAACCAGGGAGAGCACCTGCAACCGTATATGCCTGGGACTCGTCTGGGGCAGGCCAATTCCATTCCGATGCCCCCCCCCACAAAAAAGGCTGCTGATTGGCCAAAGACCGATTGGCTGATTGGCCCTGGCAGTCACATTTCCCCCTGAGGTATATTCTTTGACAAACGAGGGGACCCTGAGCAGGCACAGGAGAACATGATGAACATTGATTGGGCCGAGGGGCCCCGGAACAGCCATTGGAGCCTAGAGGAACTGTCAGGGGCCCCCTGCATCACCCCATTGCAGCTGCCACGTCTCCCATGTTAACCCTCGCACGCCCGGGTGGGTGGGTAAATACCTACCACCCCCCCCATGACGTTTCGTACCATACCCAAAAAATGGTTTGCACTAGAGCTCTAAAATTTACAGTACCTTAAGCTACATCAATTTGACACATCCTCCAAAATTATCAGGTCAAGCCCATGTCAGGTCAATGACCTACAACCCCTTTAGTGGCGGCATGTCGGACCAAACTGCGGAAAATCTCACATATTATGACAATATAGATACACGATCGATCAACAGATTGCATATCGTTTTCAATAACCATTGCACACTTTGAAGCATTCTGACCATAATGACTTTAGCAAGATCATCATAGGTCTCCGACCGACTTGACCTGAAAATTGACTTTGACCTTTGAAATCACATGACAAATTTCTCGCAAAAGCTATAAAATTGTCAGTACCATGCGTTGGATACATATTTGGTGTGGCGAATGTCAGGTGCACAGTGTTAAAATAATGGTTTTTCGTTAGGTGTGAGATGTCGAAACGAGTACAGTAGGATGTCGAAATTGACCACGGAAACGATGCCACTTAACATAACTTATAAGTTCTTGAAACAAAATTATGATCCAACAGCGTACTCCTACGCGCAACTATTCCCTTCGTTTTAAGATACCTAATTTAGGGGTAACTATTTTAGCGACAACGATATAAAATATATATCCATATCAACTGATAATCATAGATAATCATCTTACCTGGAATTGTGCTAACAGATACTCGTGCATCACAATACGCAATGGTGAGTATCAGCATGCTATTTGTCAACAAGAGACTGCTAGAAATTAGATATGAAGACTTCATAACGACTCATCACGAAGCACGATGTCGATAATCCGTTGGGAGGGATGTCGATTCAGTGTTCAGAAAGTGGTATTTTCCACCCTAGTTCACGAATAATTTATCACTGCAGGTGCAGGTCATCCTAGGTCAGTGACCTATGTAGTGCCAATAACATGTATGATAATATGATAAATTGGCTTTCTTTGCCTCCGGTTTATCCAATTTTGAACTGTCACCTCAGGTCATTATAGGTCAAGGACTAAATTGATCTACAAATCAGTTTTGGCCGTGCAGTGCAAGAATAATTGTGCACTATAGTTCTTGAAGTCTTTGTGCTGCCTGCGCTATTAATTTGTTTTTGTTTGACCTGATATGACCTCTACGTTGACCTCGGATCAAAAAGGACTGAACCAATTCCTTCTTAGAATCACCCAATCTATCTAATGCCGTTATGTATATGGGGAGGGAGTAGGTAACCTACCCACCTTCCCGGCCGGAGGGTAGGTAACAACCCCCTCCCCTCCCCGGCCGGACGAAGTTTGCGCGGAGCATCGGCTGTGCGAGGGTTATGGTCGTCGGCGGCAGGCTGCTAGTGGGTGAGGCAGCTAGATTAGGTGCCGCGACCCATCGGAATAACGACGCCATGCGAGTACTGGTTTGCAAATGTTCAATTTTGGGCACCCATAATGCGATATTATTGGGAATGATTTAAATTAAAAAAACAAGCTATTGACCCATCTCCATAAATAAACTCAAGTTCTATATTTTATTCTTCTGAAATATGTAGCGACGGCAACCCGATGAGAACCGAATCAGACAATTGCTATGCTTCAGGGTGGCCAGAAGGGCCCTGTAGTCCTGCAGCAGCTCCTCCTCCTAGCAGAACCTATGTTATTTACTCCTCCTGCACTACAACTGCCCTATACTGGTGGTCACTGGTGGCCTGTGTCACCACTGGCACCAAGTCTTTGACCTTGGCACCAGGCCTGGTGATGCACTGATCCTTTCTTACAACCTTTCAAAATATTCAGCCATGGACCTTAGGTAAAGATTGCAAAATTTTACGTCAGACAATTCCTCCTTCGGACTGCTCAGCCTGAAATCGGACATCCTCCAGCCAAAACCCTTAGTTCGAGAGCTGCATATGCAGGTGAAAATTGGTACATTTACGGCGCCCCCTTTGACCAATGCTTCAAGCCAAGCAAAAGCTCAAACAGACTAAATACCACTGATTCAGATTTTCTCGTGATTCAGAGTAAATAACTGGGCAACGCAATGGAGAATTGCATGCTTCACTTGATCCAAAACACATAAGTTGCTCCCAAAAACACACACAACGCGCCAGAAACGTAGTACTCCACGCCATGCGTTTAAATGTTCCCTGAAACAAAGAAATGAAGGCAGATATGCTTTTAATTAATTCCTTACCGCCACAGAGTTCCATGCAGCCGAATCACGGTTCCCTAGCTTCTCCAAAAAGCGGAAATTGGCCGAAACTAAACTACGCTTTACCCTCCAACGCGGGAATGTGCTGCTGTAATCAAACAATATCCTATCCAGGATTAGCTTCGGCCTCCAACCGCTAGGTGGCAATAGCCCGTCCTTGGTCGCCGATTCCGGGGAGTTTCCTATCCGTTTACTATTATCCGTGGTTTAGCTGTTCATGTAAACGAGGTGAATGAACCACAGCTGCACCAGTGATCTGCTATATGCTGACGACGTCACTGACTCCCCCACAGCTGGGTCCACTCTGGGTTCCTGTGACCAGCCGCTCCACATCCGGAACTGGTCGCCACGTTCAAAGTTGACGATGTGTTTTCGCAGTTGGATTTTTATTGTATTCAATTATATTTATTGATGTGCTAGTTAGGTGGAAGGAGAATAGCAAGGTTCGTACTGTATCCCCGTCGGTTCGAATGATGTCGGAAGCGGGTGGATGGACAAACTGCGAATATCCTCATTGCTCTATTATGCATTCCGCCGACTTCTAGAAACTAGAGGCTTACGGGCAGAGTTATACCCGTATATGGTGCCTACCTGCTCACGATGCTCTTATGTTCAGCTCAATAATTGATTGTACCTTACTTGTACAATAGTAGTACAATAGTAGTTGCACCTGTAGCTAAGCACTTGATGCTGTCGAAGCACAATTGCTTGCTGAACAACCTGTGGGATTGATTTGGGGTTATATTTTGCAGGTCGTACACGACACCCTTGACCCTTGTCGTACAAAGTTGACCCTGCAGGTCGACCTTAACTCTAGCATAAAATTCCGGCACACCAGAGAGGTTACATAGACGCACTATCCATGCCAGAGTATTGCACGCACCACTGTCTTTTTTTAAGTTGTTCGCAATTAACCCATGGTATGCGTGTTGTTTGACCGATTCAACCCGTGTCTAATTGGCAGATTGGACCGTTGACCGTTGCGCAGTTTGCCAGGACAAACCCGATCGTCGGATCTTGTTGTGCATGCACAGACTATCATCGGTAGGCACCGGGTGGTGGCCATCACCTTCCCATGCACCGAGCGAGCGCACTGGCACACGTACCAACTCGATGCGCTCGATGTCAGGCGCCGCTACCGCCCTCCGCGCCGCGCGGGACCAGCCGCCCGGCCAATCCGCTCACATGACAGTGACCCTGCAGCAATGCACTGCCCCCTGCTGCCGCCTGGCGGCGACGAGTCTAGTCGAAACTGCCGCAGATGGGCCCGAAGCGCACCTGCGCGTACTCGGTGCACAGCGCGTCCCGCAGCCGGTACGTCTCGGTCGCGCTGGTCGTCTCGCAGACCACCTTCACCTCGACGCTGTAGATGTCGTTGCGGATCCAGGCGCGCTCGTGCATCATGTCCTTGATGCTGACGCCCAGCTTGGCGATGAGCCGCGTCAGCTCGGCGATGCCGCCCGGCCGGTCGCTGACGGTGACGGTGAACTTGCAGAGGCGGCCCTCGGCGGCCAGGCCGCGCTCCAGGCACCGGCCCAGGATGGTGGTGTCGATGTTGCCGCCGCACAGCGGCACCACCACGCGCCGGCCGCGCAGCTCGGGCAGCGCGCCAGACAGGATGGCGGCCAGGCCGCACGCGCCGGCGCCCTCCACCACGGCCTTTTCCACCTCGACCAGCCGCAGGATGCTGATGGCGATCTGCTCCTCGGACACGCTCACCATCTTGTCGATGAGTGGCGCCGCCGTGACGAACGCGTTGACGCCCACCTTGGGCACCGCCAGCCCGTCGGCCAGCGTCGACTGGCACGGCACGTGCACTGGCTTGCCGGCCGCGAGCGCCGCCGAGAAGGTGGCGCACATCTCCGACTCGACGCCCACCACCAGCACATCGGGGTTGAGCGACTTGACGGCCATCGCGACGCCAGCGATCAGGCCGCCGCCGCCCACCGGCACCACCACCGCGTCCACGTCCTTCACCTGCTCCATCAGCTCCAGACCCATGGTGCCCTGGCCGGCCAGGATGTTGGGGTGGTCGTAGCCATTGATGTAGAGCAGGTTGCCCTCCTTGGCCATCCCCATGGCCACCTCCTTAGACTGCGCCAAATCGTCGCCGCGCACCAGCACGTTGGCGCCGAAGTCGCGACACGACTGTACCTTCATGATGGGCGCGATTATCTGCGGCCAGGTCAGGTCAGGTCAGTGGGATCAGATGACGCGAATAAAGTGTAGCGAAGGCTAGTAGCGGATCAGCGAAAGTATGTAGAGCACATCGGAGCTCAGATACGACGGTTGAATAAGCGGTAGCCGGAAATTGTTTGCCAGTAATTGTAGAATATCTGGGCTGGTCAGCGAAGTGAATTACGTGTTTTGGGGGGCAACAGTAAGTAAACAATATTGGCAGTCAGTGGAGGCTGTTGGGGATTCGTGCGGACCAATGCGGATTAGATGTCGGTCCCTAGTGGTTTTTAAGTGGAGGACGAGGAAGTAGAAAATCGGTGAAAGGCAGTGGGTGTTCCGGCGATTATCAACGCAGACAGAAGAGGTCAGTGAGACTCCATCTTCAGTGGAGTTACGGACAAATCACTGGACAGCAGGAGCATCATTTTCCTATATTTTTGGGGGACGGCTCAAGCAACCCGAACTTTTGTTTGTTTACAATCCGGATTTCTACCGTCCCAACGGCTTTCAGGTAGAAAATGAAAATGAAGCATTATGCACCAACGCACGTTGCGAACATATCCAGATATGATCAGCAGTCATTATGTAGCTGTTTGTGTCCACTGTGTCCAGTATCCAGATCATCTGAATTATTGACCATTAAAATGCTCTCATCTGCTACCACCAATGGCCTGGTATTGCCACTAGCATTACCACAGCCTTTGTCAATGGCAATTGCACGCAATAAAACAAACTTGTTGAGCTGTCTCTGACAGTCAGACACGTCTGATCATACTATTAAGATGTGCACATAATTAGCGACCCTGAGTAACAATGTGGGCAGTGATGCGTGTGGGTGCTATGTTTGCAAACAGCATACTTGGACCAAAATAATGGACAGCTGCCGTCGTTTGGTATTCCGAGTGCAAATCCTCAGTGAAGTTAAGCTGTATTTGTGAAACACCTTCACATGACCCATCTATAATTGTTCCCAATTTGCATACTGCGGCTAGAAAGCCTTGAGCTGGATGTAGGGGGGGCCTGGAGAGCTCCCGGGCGATATAAATTGGTCACCAAGCGCTAGAGAGGACTGGACTGGACTGGACTGGGATGCCCAAGAGGCTTCGAAGGGGTCTCGATGAAAAGAACAGGTCCCACTGAGATCCAAAAGGAATTCCTTAAGGGTCGCCATGGTTGTGAGGAAAACTGAGGGCCAGTTTCAGAGCCAGAATGTCCTTGATAGCCCGAAAGGATGTAGAGGACTGGGAAGAATATCTGGGAGTTGGAGGGGACCGAACTGTGATGCTTCTGTGGTTTGAGAGGAAGTCTGGGGTTGAACAGAACCACCTAAAAGCTAAGGAGAGTTCTGATATCGGGCAATGTTTGCTAGAAATTGTGAGGCCTATCTCGGAGCTTCATGCCCCTGAAAGCTAAACAGGCTTGTCGAGCACTGGGAATAGACCATGCAAGTTGGAGAGGGCACCTGGCGAATGAATAGGGCCCCTGAGAGCCAGATAGGACTGAAATGAGATATCTCTGAGCTTTGGGATGGGCACCGGAGGGATCGGGCCCCTGAGGGCTACGAAAGTCCCTGAGAACTGGCGATGGGCGCGAGGAATACTGAGGGCCGACCTCGGAGCTAGAATATCCTTGAGCCATGCATGCTGTCGAGGATTGGGAAGGTCCCCTAAAAATCAGAGAGGGTCATGAGGCTGAAGAGTGCCGAAGTGCAAGAGAAGTCTGCCTGTAGTTGAAGAAACCATTAACAAGGAGGAACAAATTAAGCGAGGTTCGCCTAAGCGCTCTCGCTATGATGCGCATCCATCCAGAAAAAGTGTCGTGACCTGCTGCATCACTAAGAAGTGCCGTCACCTGCTGTTTCTTGAGGACAAAGAAGCACCATTACCAGTCAACTTCTGGAACGCCGATGGCGGCTTCCCCAGCGGCGACGGCTGCCTCAGGAACCACGGCCGCCACAGCAGCGAAAGCCACTTCAGCGGTGGTGGTTGTTCCAGAGGCTACAGTCTTTCCAGCGGTAACGGTCGCCCCCGTGGTGACGGCTGCCCCAGCAGCCACCGCCCCAGCAGCCACAGCCGTCCTAGTAGGCTGACCACAGCTGCCACAGCAGCTACTTTTTCCCCGGCGATGGCGAAAAGACAGCTCAGGGATAGCTGGGATGACTGAGATGCCGCTTGCTTCGCCATGGAATGGTGTGACGCCGGTTAAAAGGAAAACTACCAATTTGCAGGGTGCTGTGTATTGGTCATTGCTGGTCAAGCCTGTTGCTAGTCGTTACCCCGTCCCCATATCTGGCACTTACTTTTCTCACTGGTATTTACGTCTCATATTGTGGAAGTATGAACGTGTTGAAAAGGCGAAACAATGTGAGTCTCACCCTTATCATGAATACCCTCCCTATTAAGCAATATTTAAACGTAGGGGATAACAGAAAAGAGGAAATCTGCAATTGGTATCCATGGAGATGAGCAATCGTATTTTTACCCAAGTTAATCACAGTTATGCCTTCATTATAAATGTGTTGATTTCACTTTTCCGAAATATGCTTTCTTTTCTTGGTTGTTGTCGGCAGCCAAACGGGTTGTTTTCCTGGTCATTGCCGGACTGTTGGACCTTGATTCCAAGCCTCGCAGTAGCCACTCCAGCTCGGTGTGATTTACTTTCCCACGTATTTAGCCATCTTATGCGTATATATATATATATATATATATATATATATATATATATATATATATATATATATATATATATGTATATATAGATATATATATATATATATATATATATATATATATATATATATATATATATATATATATATGTATATATATATATATATATATATATATATATATATATATATATATATATATATATATACATGTATATATATGTATATATATATATATATATATATATATATATATATATATATATATATATATATATATACATATGTATATATATGTATCTATATATATATATATATATATGGATATATGGATATATGTAGATATATGTATATATATATATATATATATATATATATATATAATATATGTATATATGATATATTAGATATATATATATATATATACATACGTATGTATGCATGCATGTATGATGCTTGTATTAGAGTTAAACACGACAGCATATCCGGCGTTCATCACCTTCCTCTGCATCTCTTTGTATGTTCGGGTTGTTTTTCGGTTACATACTGTATCTCGGTGCAGAATATTACCAAAAGTTAACATTTAATCCGGCGTTTCAGCACACTTGGGCCATTTTCCAAGTTCGATAGGCATTTGATACACAGAATACGAGAAAGCATTCTGCACATTGAGAAATATCGACACGGTATATAGCATTCTACTCATTGAAGAACACTTCCACTTCCATTTTCACTTCCAATTTCATGTATATTTCAGACAATAATACACCCCTCCCCCCCTCTCATATGGTTCATCACTGCACCATAGCTCTGTCAAGCAGTGAAATTGTGCCAGCTGGTTGGTTGGGATATTTATGATAGAAGAAGAACTCGTAAAGGTGTACCCAATGCACAATGTTTCTAGTGCCGTAAGTAATCTGCTGTCGTTGCAGCGTGCAGGTATAGTGGTGTGGCGCGTGAAAAAAAAATAGAGGGGTGGAGAAAAAAGGGGGGGAAGTATAGTGGTGTGGCAGTGATGACTAGTTAGTGGTTGGCGTGTGATGACTAGTATAATGGTGGGGGGGGTGATTAATAATATAGTTGGGTGGGTGTATGAAGTATAGTGGTGTGGCATGTATGACTAGTATAGTTGGATGTCTCGTGTGGTGACTGTATTATGGCGGTCCTGAAAATGCTGTTTCCTACACACATGAAGAATAAGAGAAGTCACTGAGAATAATGAGTAAGAGAGGTACTGATAATATGGGGTACAGCAATTCCGACTGGGATGCCGTTGTCCATACTATAGTAAACAACTACATATCCAAAGAGGCACAGCCAGAACAGATGAATTAGCAGTTTTCTACAAGAATAGACTTCAGCATGGACGGCGCATGAAGAAGTCGCCCGTGACATAGTTATTCGGAATTGCAAGTCGACCAACCATGACCAAGCGATTCGCCTTGCATTATATTACAGGAATCCCAAATCATCTTCCCTGGTGATGAAACGCTGATGATGAAAAACTGGTGATGAAAAACTGGTGATTCATCCCACACGCCTTCAACACTGAAGCAGACCAATGTAGCTTACTGGTTTCAACGCAAATCTGGTGACTGTGCAGCCCGTGGGATGTACTACAGTGGTCTGACGACAACTTCGCTGAGCAGGCGTTTGACAATGCATTTGCAGGAGGGGGCCACCAAGGAAGACTTGCTACCCAGCAACACCAAACTTGCCACCAACTAATATATAATTGCATGATGCAACGGCCGCCGAAGACTCACAGCACTAGAAACACGGTACATTAGGCACACCTCACCTATTATCAACAAACATACTAAGTAGTTGACACAACTCTCACTGCGTGACAGAGTTATGATGAACCAATGGGGGAGTGGTCATTGTTGTCTGAAATGGAATTGGAGTGATTTGTTCTTCGATAATAGAACGTTATTTATGGTGTCGATGTTTATCGAACTCTGGAATGTTTTTATGGTGTTATTTGCATTGAAGAACTATCGAACCTTGAAAATGGTCCAAGTTGGTTGAAAGGTGGGAATAAATTGTAATCTTTGTAATATTTGGCATCGACACACAACATGCAACCAAAAAACGATCCGAACAAATGAAGATGCAAAGAGGAAGATTATGAACGCCAAATATTATGCCTTGTTCAGCCAAGTATATATACATATTTATATATAATGTATGTATGTATATATACCATGCACATGTACATGTATTTGACTATTTATATATAGGTAGATAGACAGACGGCTGTGTAACCGAATGCAAGCGGGTGGTCTAGATGGAAATCCTTAGTTGTCCCTAACAATATACAGATAAAAATGCATATACGTCATTGTTATGCAATCTAACTATCCTTTCTTGTTGCGAGTACCAAACTACAAATCTGTGTCTCTTAAAAAATAGCATGAGCGGCACATATGATATGGATCTCTGCTATGCATTTTCGTGTAATCAGACGATGGATAAAACCTGAGATATGACATGCGATGCAACGATTCTGCCTTTTCCCTTCACACTCAAATTTACAAGTTTGCACGTGCGGCAATGGAGCGAGCGGAACGAAGCCAAGCGAGTCCAGACGTACCGGCATGACGACGGTGACGGCGACGCCCAACTGCCGGCCGTGGTAGCAGAGCGCCAGCGCGTGGTTTCCGGCCGACGCGGCGATCACGCCGTGCTTCTTCTGCTCGTCGGACAGCATCATCAGGGTGTAGCGCGCGCCGCGCTCCTTGAAGCTGCCCGTGTACTGCATGTAGTCCTTCTTCAGGTACAGCTGCATGTGGCACTCCTCGGAGATGTGCGACAGCGTGCACGGCGTGGTCATCACGCCCGACTTGATCTTGTAGGCGGCCTCGCAGATGTCCTGGAAATGGAGGCGGCGCGGCCGCGCCGGGTCGCACAGTGGGTCGAACATGACGTCATCGGCGACGGCGGCGCTCGGCTGGCGCCGGCGCGTCGTCTCCGGCGAGCTGTCCGAGCCGCACACGTACGGCACGTCGCGGCGCGGCGGCGCCGGCTGAGCAGTGTCCGCTGTCGCCACGAAGAACTGTTCGTCGGCGGCCGGCACGGGCATGCCAGCGGCGTCCGACTCGCCGCCGATCGCCGACATGACGGCAGCTGGCGGGTGTGCCGCCGGCACCGGTGGCCCACACGCGTCCGGTGCCTCCAGGTGTCGGCTGGGGACGCTGGTGAGTCCGGGGACGCCGGGGACGCTTGTGACTCCGGGGACTCCGGGGACGCGCGGCTGGTGGTCGCTACACCACCGCACCGGCGCGAGCGAGTGCGGCGCGCGGCGGCGACGAGACGACACGCCGGTATCGTCCGCCGTCACAGCTATTCAGGCCGTCGTCGAGCGGGCCAAGGCTGGCGGCGCTGATCGGGTTGACAGGACGGCGCGCGCAGCCCCGGTCCGGCGCGGCCCGCCGACGCGTCTGCCCGCCGACTGCGCGCGCCGCCGACACTAACGCGTCGCACGCTGTGCGACGGTCCGCCGGCCGTATTGTCGCCGCCGCCTGCAGGCGTCTGGTGCGAACTGGTAATCGCCGGCTCCACGTGCTGCCCCCCCCCCCCCTATCGTGACTCTATGCTTACTGTGGGCTGCACTTCAAAGAAAAACAAAGCGGCCGAGTGGACTTGGCATGGAATATCCCCTGCGGTTCAATTCAATAACTACATGAAGGTGTCTTTGATATCAAATGCTACGCTGAAAGTTATTTCAAAGTAACTATATCAATGTTCAGTACTATAAATTGAATAACTTTCAGCCACTGAGCTTCTTCCGTTCATGGTCATCACTGTAAGTTAATTATAGTTAAAGTACACTGGAAGTGTGCACTTGAACTGAAGATGCCCAGTGGATGAAATATATTCATTTTATGTTATTTAACATTGACATTTGACATATTGGCATTGACATAACATTGAGCATGCAACAACGTTTTTCAATTTGTTATCGTGAACACTCAGTATTTGTGACATCACGGTGTCGCACAAAAATTATATGTTGTGAATTTGGTTAACTTGTCTTACAAATAGATTGACACTAGTTGTAGTCATTTTTTAAACTAATAGGCGCATTTTCCTTCTTCGTTCACCCAGTTGACTGTCCCATAGGGAGATTTTGCTCCATACTTTTCTCTTCATTTGAGCATAGTTTGATATAAAAATGAAAATTTAGAAAAATGTGGCTTGAAATGAGAACGCCCTCAAGTCACTTGAGATTGTTTACTTCAGCCAAGTGAGCATAGCTCTGCGAAGAAATCCAAGAAAGGTAGCCAATATAACCTTGTGTGAACCTGTTGACACGTGTACAGAAACATCTTGAAGTGACATTGCAATCACTGCATGTGGAACACTTTGATGTTTTGATATGCCGCCCCGGTAGCTCAGTTGGTTGGAGTGCTGGCCTGCACTGGTCTCCCCTGTCCTGGCAACACAGGGTTCGAGTCGCTTCACCCGCTCGCATTTAGCCCCCGGCTGGGAGGGTCAGTTGGCAGCTGGCCCGATAAGGCCGGGGACGAGCTACCGGGCGGCCGTGTCGGTGAATTGACGGCACGTTAAACTTTCGGTCTAAATTCTGCCGTTGAACTCGAATTCATGGATCAGGTGGTGGGGTCAGGGTTCACGCAACAAGCTCTGCTTAGCAATAGAACCCTGCGTTCATAAAGCCACCCCAGCAAGAATTCGTTAAAAAAAAATTATCGTCCACTTGTCCTTTCGGAGTATTAAACATGAATGAAATGTCGAACATCTTACAGGCTACATGGGTGCATAGGTCTTGGGCTGTCCCTCAAATAGTTGAAAAGGTTAACCGTAGTGATATTTGGGCTGGATAGTCTTCAACTTGCCAACAAGGAAGTGCTGCTTATCCCGGAAGACTGTCCGACCTTGGACTGTGCCATGCCGCAAGGGGCTGTTGCCAGAAAAACACCCATTTGAAAGTCCAGTAAGGAAGTCTCCGCCCGCGGCACGTGCAGTGATTGTTTAAACAGCCGCGCGCGCTGTATGGCTGTCGTTCATCTGTTGCGTCAAGCGCACTTGTCTGGCGTACGACGACCGACAACGATCAGACAACAGATGTTACGTGGGAGATAGTACCGTCGTGAAAGCGCCATCGGACTCCAGACCGGAGCCCGCCACGTACGGCCAAGTCCGCAGGTCTATTGACTTGATGAAGTTAGCTACTGTAATGCAAATGTTACATTATTCAACTGCGCCGTCTAGGGGTCTATCAACATCTATCCTGCTTTGGTTGTCCACTTCTCTAGTAACATACTCCATGAACTCCAGTGGGTTAGTTAAACAACGTGGAATTATATCTCCTAGATCGAAATCCATGTTGAGTAACCCTAAAAAGGTTGTGCTAGGCCGGATTACTTATAGGCGCATTGCAGTGCGCGTGTAAGATGCGTCCGAATTGCCAGATATCATCTTGCAGAGCTTTCCGGAAACCATAAGTTGAACGATTCTTTGCATGCAACCTTATTTCAGCCTAACTCCATATGGATATATCGCTATGCTCTCATAATTCAAATGATGCCTAAAGGAGACGGACACCGTGCGGCATGAGGAAGAGGGCAGCCAATGCCGCAGTTTTCTATCTTGCTTTTGTGTCAGGTCAGCAAGGGCCGGATTCACGTTTACATTCTCGATGGGGACAAGTCAGCGTGTCGACGTGAGTGAGAGAAATGATCCCCTCAAAAGTGCATAGACAGGCGGTCCTGGAGACAACGTCGCAGTTCGCCATTTACCGTGACGGCGCGCGCGTCGGTGCGCAGTCTGGGCCATCATCCGACCGACGTCAGCGGCGATCGGCCAATGAGCGTCGTCGCCGGCGGGGTGAGAGCGGCAGCTGCAAACGCGTGCAGCGGACTCTGTCCGCCATGCGGGGTGTGCCGGCGCGGACTTTGGCTGGCAGCAAGGGTGTGTTCGAGAAGCGGCTGAGCGAGTGGCCTTGTGCCGCCTGCAGTGACTGGAGACGTCCTGCTGTAAGCGGTCGATTTGGTGGGGTGACACCGGTGCTGTCGCAGTTGTGATGCTCCGCGTGCGCAGTCCGCCTGGGGCGCGCATCTGGACAAGTTTGAGGACAATTTACCCGGGAAATGGCATGCATGGCATCCTTACAATCATTTCATCGTATCGTCATCACCATCATTGTAAGGTGATAGCAACTGATATTCACACGAAATGTGTTCGTCCGAACGCTGCGTGATCGTGTATTCTAGGTCATCCTGAGCGTCGAACTTCCACCATCGGTGGCGGGTTTCAAGGGTCGGCAACGTAACCATTGTTTATCCATGCTTGGAAGCAGCATTATGTCGAACAAACATTTTTGTGTTGAAAATTACTTCGCACATACCGCCAAGATATAAATACTTCTAACAAATTATCTCCTCTTTTGGCTTGGTGCACCGTTTTCCTACAAAAATGAACGCAAATACAAGAAAGCCTTTACTCGGCTGACGAGAAAAAAAAGAACCTAGATTGACAGTTTTCTTTCAGATTTAATGTTCAGGGTAAATGGAAGCTATGTTTTGGAATGAAGCATGTTGCATACTAGGATTTCATATGAATGTAATTATACATTATATTTATATACATTATATGTTATATGTTATATGTTACAGGTTACACGTTATACATTATGCATTATACAGTATACATTATGCATTATACATTATACATTATACATTATATATTATATATTATTTATTTTATATTATTTATGTTATTATATTTATTTCGTATTATATATTTTGTATTATATGTTTTGTATTATATATTATATATTATATATTTTATATTATATATTTTATATTATATATTTTATATTATGTATTTTATATTATATATTATTATATTATACTATAATAACATGTTTTATATTTATTGTAATTTTCTATATTACAACCTTGTACCAGCTTGTTTACTTTGCGGACTAGAAAAAGAATCTGGACTGCCAGTTTTCTTTCAGATATAATGCTCAAGGTAAGCGGAAGTCGCATGTTTGGGATCAAGCTTGTACATGGATATGTATATGCATAGGATTTGATATGAATGCAATTAAAACAATGATTAAATATTGCATTGCTAGATAAAGAATGTAAGTTAATAACCAAGCATAAGTATGCATAGTGTTGTTGTAGGAGTCCCCGAACCTATCCAAAATCTACCTAACGGCTGAGGTCTTTTTTGAACCACTGCAACTGTAATCTTCCGCGCGGTACAAGAGCACCCTAAGTGCGCCGCTGAGTACAAGAGGCTTTCTGTGGCGCATACGACAGGAGGCCCCTGCGACGTGGCTCATCGTACAGGACAGTACCTGTGGCGGGTCCTGTCGCACAGGAGGCCCCTGTGGTGGGTCCTGCTGCACAGGAGACCCTGTGGCGTGTTCTGTACCTTTCCAAAAACTATATAATGTAACCAAAGCCAAATATAATGTATTTGTTTCTATTTATACATTTTCAAGCCGAACTGTTTGTTCTATGTTGCTTGCCCATTTTTTCCCTACATGGTGGCTCCCCTAACTACCATCTCATTAATTGTAGTGCTCCGAGGTCTTCCAAGTACGAGGAGATCGAAGTTCAACTAATTTCTGGCAACACTGTCTGCTCCAGTTGAACCAACAATTACCCCTGCTGACAGGGAGCTAATACCCTTTGGGCGACGAAAGGTCTCATGCTATCCTATGCTCGCGATGCTTCCCTCAGTTTATCTTCGATGTCAATCACTTGCGGTGCTACATGTGTGTGCTTTCCTTTCTGCTGTTGCTGGCAAGCGACTTGCTACGTGCAACAGAGCTGGTACAATTTACCTCCTTATTCAGCACGTCTGATTAGTAGACCTACTGACCGTAGGGTCAGGCACCTGACCTATGCCGTAGCTTGTACACTCACGCTTTTTCTCCTTATGACAACCTGACTGTTCTGACGTGTGGAGAAGGAGCGGAGGAAGAAAAGTAGCGGTGTCTGGTGTCCATCGGCTGATCGACGGGAGAGATAAAAAGCCGTGCCGTGACAGTGGACTTGTAGGCGTCGAACGGGCAGCACGCAGGTGGAAGTCGTCGGTCGTCGGCACGCAGGTTCTCGTGCGACGGTATTGCTCTCGCCCCAGCCAGGTCAGGTGCAGCGGAGATGTGAAGTGGTCAGGCCCGACTGATGTGAAGTGGTCAGATTGGCCCGACTGTGACAGGCGCGGTGTCTGTTTGAGGGCTAACATGTCGGGGGTCGCTTGTCTGATGGCAAGGTTATCGGGGTCACCGACGAAGGGCATTTGTACAATTAAAATCCTGGAGCGTGTCTGTCCGTATGAGTTTCGACAGAAAGGTTCAATGGGATAAATATTCGACAGCCTGCACTAATGTGCCCCGGGTCACATCAAAACGTTGTGGGAACGGTCCGAGACGTGATTGGGCTTCATGCGATTGGTCAATGAATTCAAAGTTATGACTATTTTCGTCCAGCATGGGTAATATGGATGTGATAATATGATTCATGAAGTGGCGATAGTGTTATGCAGCAATGTGGTGATAAGAAAATGAGCAGTATGATGTAGTATGAATGGCTCATGGTGTGCACTTCACTCATTTACAAGTCGTGCACGACCAACGGTGGCGGGTTTAGCGCGCAGTAAGTTGCACATATTACCACAAACTAGCAGACGGCAGCGTGCGGCGCCGGACCGGCGCCAGACTGCCAGACTGCCAGACTGCCAGACTGCCAGACTGCCAGGCCCGACAGCGGAGTGACGAGCGCTGTTCATGTGTAACACACGTGACCGTGCATCACACTTGGCTCTACAGCCGAATACAGTCGGTGTCAACCAACACCGATTGAATCCACGAACATCGTCAGCCGGCGGGAATGACGTGTTTTACTGTCGCACTTGCATGGCGTGGCTTGGCACCGTCCCCGCATGTCGGTCTGCCGACAACAGAACAGGTCTGTCGACCGCAGAACAGCCCCCCGCGGCTGGGGAAAGCCGCTGGCTGGCCGGTGGTGGTCACGAAGTAGCGTGTGACGTCAACGCTTTGCAACGTGCACGAGCCTGCCGGTGGCGCTTGGTAACGCGCACGAGACTGCCGACGGCGCTTGGCAACGCACACGAGACTGCCGACTGCGCTCGGCAACGCGCGCGATGGTGGTTATTGGTTTTACGACACATCGGCCGTTGAGTCATGTAGCGTCGCCAATCACTCACGCCGATTGGTCGCGGGCGAAGAGTAGCGACAGGTGAGGCTCGAACCCACACTCTTTCGATCGTGAGACGGGCAACTTACCCCTATACTACTCGTCCCCGGCAACACGCGTGAGACTGCGACGGCGCTTGCCAACGCGCACGAGACTTCCTGGAGACTTACATGGGAGTGCGTCCGGCGCTCTGCAATGTGCAGTTGGTGTGTTCCCGTCGCGAAAAGTGTGAAAAGTTATCCCTTCAACATACTTATTCTATTATTTAAGCCGTACGGAGTCCATTGGCAGCAAAATGTCAAAAACATTATTTGTATTTGGGTCGCACATGGTGCCTAAGTTTTCTGTTCTATACTTCGTTATTTCATATCTTAAGAATTAATCAAGATAACTATGTTATTATGTTTGCCACCACCTTTTCTGAAACGTCTCGATGAGTGAAGTCGCTTCAAGTCGAAATTAAACAACTTATGACCAGTAATTTAAAAGTTGTGCTCGTTTGGAACCTACGTATGTTGGCCTTTCTCAGACTATTGGCATTCACGTACACTACAGCCCTTTAATCAAGTTCACAAAGACGTTGACATGAAAAGTCAATCTTGCATGCATTGTGGACAACATAGTCACAAGGTACCGTGATACTCGAATACAAGTGAAGACAGAAGCATGACGTGGATGCGGTATTTGAAGTTCTGTTTCAGTTTCGGCCAATTACGTGGATGTGAGGCACGTAATTTCAACTGTAATTTCTTTACCAGTTAGGTTATCGCACGTGTAATGTAGCTGAAGCATATTTGCCAGGAATGCCACATTTGTTTTCATTACTTATTCCCGTTCATGGGCGCTATATGATAATCTTAGTCGGTGCGCCCTAAAGCCCAAATAACCATCCAACCAACCAACTTATCACTGGTCTGCACATTCTGGTTGGTTGGTTATTGGTATTACGACACGTCGACCGTTGAGTCATGTAGCGTCGCCAATCTCTCACGCCGATTGGTCGCGGGCGAAGAGTAGCGACAGGTGAGACTCGAACCCACAACCTTTCGATTGTGAGACGAGCATCTTACCCCTAGACCACTCGTCCCCTTGCACATTCTGTCATGCCCATGAAAACAGCCATGTCATTGTTCCTTTGTAGTTTCATGACTGACCGTCCTGTGAGGAATTATAAGTGATGTACCCTCTACAACTACCACGTCCGTCAGCAATGGAGACAAAGCAGATGACTGCACACAGTGGTATAACATTATGGAACACATCTTGTACCCCTAATGTTAAAGTACAGTCATCAAGCCACTGGGTTCACGTTCATCGACTGACAGTTGCTTAATTGGCCAGTCTTCCCCAATCGTTGGAGGAAGGAAACTTCCAACCACACGGCAGGTATTACAGCACCTGTTTTGATGCACACTGTAATTAACGAGTACAGAATGTTTTTTGTTCCTAGGTTATGGCCCATATAAAGACGGTGGTTCAATTGTACTTTCAAAAAGCTAGATATTTATGGAATGAATTGCGAATGATTTAATGAAAAACTGTAAATGTTGTAGTTAACTTGGCTTTCTCACATTGGGCGCTGCATGACCTCTGTAGTCGATGCGCCCGACACCTAATAACCAAATAATTATTTCATATGAATGGACACATGAAGCTATGCATGAATTATGCATTTACATTCATATAGTGCCATACCATACCTACATACTGACCGAAATCCGTGCTCATTTTGCCGTACATATGCGAATTTGAAACATGACTGTCTGGTTCATATTGCATTTCTTTCGCCACCCTTCATGACATCACAACACCGAGTGACCGTGCAGTCTATGTAAGATGAACTTTTCATGTACACTTCTTTGTGAACTGTGTAAAAGGAACTAAGATACATCGACGCCTACAGGCTGAGAAAGGCCAACATACGTGAGCTTTTAGACGAACATACTTTCAAACTATGGGTAGAATCTTACTCAGTGTTGTTTGCAAACGATTGTGCTCGTCGAGACGATTCTTAAGATATGCAGATTGATACAGGTATCTTTAATATATCTCAATATGCCAAAATAAACCCATACTATAAGAACTGATTTTTAGGC
This sequence comes from Ashinkailepas kermadecensis, assembly GCA_034440615.1. Lineage (NCBI taxonomy): Eukaryota > Metazoa > Arthropoda > Thecostraca > Neolepadidae > Ashinkailepas > Ashinkailepas kermadecensis. The sequence goes on from JAOTOM010000689.1 coordinate 32,918, forward strand.
TTCGTGTGTGACCCCTAGCAAAACAAATATATACTTTGAACATGTTGGTGCGAATGAACTCCAAGTGCTTCAAATACTGAGATCAGCCTGATGAAATTATAATTTTTCACACTTTTGGTAAAATGAACATACCTATTGTGCAGTGCACACCTGCATTTGAAGCTAGTATGCAGACCACCCCAGAGGTCAGAGGTGTTAGCTCGGAGGTGGCTGTCGGGCGCAGTGTACACGTCCTGCCTTTTAAGCTAGTGCAGACCACCCCGAAGGTCAGAGATGTTAGTTCAGAGGTGACGGTCGGCAGGGCTGTGGCACAATCACCCCAGAGGTCAGAGATGTTAGTTCAGAGGTGGCGGTCGCCACGGCTGTGGAATGCAGCGTAGATTAGAGCCATGTCCTTGAGAAGTCCTTGAGCCGTGATGGGCATGTGGTCGATAAACGTTGATATTCTGCGTTTATCAGACCTTGCGTAGCGACGCACCGCCGCCACCCGCCGCCCCTGTGCTGCCTTCATCATTCAGACATGGCCGGTAATCGCCAGTGTTTATTGCGAAGTGAACTTTACTGTGCGCCGTTTATCTGCGTATCGTTATTGGTACCGAAATAGCGTTTGTGCCGACGCGTCGTGTGGTAAATGTCACATCTACAAAGCGGTCTTGCTGATGTCGGGCTGGCGGGCACCATGTAGGAATTCGTCGCAGCATAGTCTGGCCTGTACGCCATGCATCGCGTTAGCGCGTCCCGTGATATAACCATTTTTCCAGTGACGGGGAATGGGTAGAGGGGCAGCTGGTCCCGACTTCGTGGAGTTTTAGTATTAATCTATGACATTGCATAAAAAGAAGCTTCTACGAATGGCATTCTGGTCGTCCGAACCGTGCGATTGTTTGTTCCCCTGGGTACCATAGCATAAGCCTCACACTTAGATCGCTTTTGTATGGGTCCTGGCATCAGACGTTGTGCCTGTCCAGTTCCTGACGAAACCTCATGGTGGCCGTGGGGTACCTGCCACCATTGTCCAGGTGTGCAGTCCGGGACATTGGGGTGTGCTGGTACAGTCCGGGACATTGGGATGTGCTGGTATAGGACATTGGTGTGCTGGTACAGGGACATTGGGATGTGCTGGTGTACAGTGTTGCCGGGACATTGGGATGTGCCGGTACAATACGGGACATTGGGGTGTGCTGGTACAGTACGGGACATTGGGATGTGCTGGTACAGTACGGGACATTGGGATGTGCTGGTATAGTCCGGGACATTGGGATGTGCTGGTACAGTACGGGACATTGGGATGTGCTGGTACAGTACGGGACATTGGGGTGTGCTGGTACAGTACGGGACATTGGGGTGTGCTGGTACAGTCCGGGACATTGGGGTGTGCTGGTACAGTACGGGACATTGGGATGTGCTGGTACAGTACGGGACATTGGGATGTGCTGGTACAGTACGGGACATTGGGGTGTGCTGGTACAGTCCGGGACATTGAGATGTGCTGGTACAGTCGCAGCTATCATAGAGCGCTGGTGCAGCCACTGACACTTCATTGTTTTATTGCAGGTCACAATCCTGGTGAACAATGCCGGCATGGTGACCGGAAAGAGCTTCCTGGACATCCCTGACAAATTGATAGAAAAGACGTTCGAGGTCAACATACTCGCCCACTTCTGGGTACGTAAGACTTACCTGATGTACGCGAAATATTCACTCACTGATATAATCATATGGACAGCTATAGTACAGGACCGAAATGGTACAGGACCGGAATGATACAGTGGTGATAGAGTTTTGGTCGAAGTGCCCGTAAAAACAAATAACTAACAGTAATGGTACAGTAAGGTAGCTGACCTCCCCCCCCCAGTCCCACCCTGCACCCACTTTCACAAACTTGTCTTCGGTAAAGTATGCTGCAAGATAGTCAATGCGGTTTTACAAGCAATAATATCGGTGTGGGAGGACACACCCTGCCCTGCCATGAAGCAAAAGCATTTCACTTGCGTTCTTTCGTGGTAATTTAGTTGGTGTGTGGTGATGCTCTTGTTTGCCGAAATGTATTCATATATATATATATATATATATATATATATATATATATATATATATATATATATATATATATATATATATACACACACACTATCGATGTCCGGACATGACGCAATGCGAGCTAACCTATGAGCAAAATATTTGATCTGATTGGAATCTGGACGCTCCAAACTGAGGGTGGTAGACCGCAGAAAGAATCCGACCCAGTGTACCGTGACGGCACACGTCGTCACGACTCGGCGGCAGACGCGCTGCTTGCTGACGCCACGCCGTGGAAGGCGAGCGCCGGGAAATGGTGCTGGTGACGCGGCGGTTTGTGCGCCGCCGCGCCGGTATTGCCGACTGGAGAACGGTGGCTTCGGTAGGCGAAAGTGTTTTGTGTCTCGCTCCGCGTGCTGCAGCAGGCACGTGCTCCGAGCATGGAGCCAGATGTTGGCCGCATCAAGTGAGCCGCCTGTCTGCAATGCCCGCATTCGCTGTTCTCTGTGATGCTTTTCGAGTAGAGATTACGTGTGCTATATGTGGGTATCTACGTGTACTAAATATGCGGACTGCATGCAGGCACAATGCGTTCTGGCTTCTCCGCGAATAATGACAGTGTCGAATCCCCGGGTCATGCCGCATGTATAGCGCACGATTGCCATAAAATATCCACTGTGGTGGCTTTTCAGCGCAACACATGGTGATGGCAATTGTTCAAATGCGAACGCCTCAGGACATGTACCACATTACGCTTTGCTGGACAGGTGAGCACAGGTGCGCTGCCCGCAGTGACATCCAGTGACCAGTCACGTGACCTGGCCGGCAGACGTGCA